>CM060955.1:81548951-81758951 GCA_030765055.1 Mantis religiosa
TATATAATTTACTTTTGATCAGGACCATTATGAACATACTACTCACTTTGGTTCAGTGCTTGTTCATAATCAAAACACTCTGTTGAATTATATACCTTATTTGAAAGCTTAAGTCGCAGTAACAATGGCCAGTAAGTGAGTAAGCGGAATCGAATATAGGTAGAATTCCTGGCTTCATGTACATAAATTGCAAATAATGATTTTAAAATATAGACGTCACCGTGCGGAACAATGTATAATGCTATTGTAATGTTGTAATAATCCCTTCGGAGTTCGGCAATATTTTAGGGGAGATACAGTATTCTGTCAATCCAGTGGTTGCAATTATGTCCGAAATTCCGAGCTTACGCCGACAGTTATATGAGCTAGAATAATTCCATTATGGACTAAATGTTTTCCTCGTCAGTACACGTTAGAAACAAAGGGGCTTTTCAATAGCAAAGGGACTATCAAACTGTGGTCACGTCTAGGTACAAAGTTTGTCTATTTGTAATATTAGTATAAATGTTTATTATTGCTGAAAGGACATAGATAAATATGTTTTACAACTTCCCTACATTGTTACAAGTGACAAGTGTAGTTTATATTCGTAAGCTCCACTACCTTTACAGGTGCTAAATCTGTGCTCTCCGCAATCTACAGAACTCTTTTCATCAGCCACAAATGAAGTTGCGGCGTAACCTATATTAGTTTCTGATCCCATACACGAGAGGCAGTTCTCGTTATTACTAAGAGGCAGTTTTCGCAGTACGCAGTTGCCCGATAATGCCCGTCCCGTGCATTATCAACCTCCGGGGGACAGGGAACGCGGCGTTTCCCCTTTTCCACGCCGCCATTCCGCCGTATTTATAACATACCTTAGACCTTTTCTTATTTTGTTATGTTTTTTCTTTCCGTTCTTTTCGGTTTGGGGAACATGTGAAACGTGTAGAGAAAACTAACTCCCTTTCCCCCTTGCTACCCTCCTAGTGCGCCCGGGAGTCATCGGAATGGGCCTTCTCCTTACCTCGCAACTTTACCATATTTCTCTACCCCTCCCCTCCCCTCCTCCTAAAATGGCGCTTTTATAAACCTTACATTTTTTCTTCTTCTTCTTTCTATATGACATTTATACCCTTGAGTTAGTAGCTGGTGTTCCCATTTGCCCATATCCTTTTACCCCGCTTATCTTCCGTATAAATCCCACCAATTTTTAATACAGTTTTTTCTTTAAGCAATTCCCGACTACACTTTGAGTCTATATACTTAAATTTTATGTGCCATTATCCCCGCTATATTATTGCTGCCTTAAACAAGTCTAAATATTTAGTTTAGATTTGGTGGGGGAAAACGTGCCAAGGAATGTAAGCGGAGACACTTTCTGTGAAATTTCAACATAAGAACTTCTGATAAAGTTAGTTGTTAAAGAGAAATTAATATAAAATGCATTAATACCCCCGTATCGCTAAAGGAGCTGGAACTGGGACAACCCACACTAAATCCACATCTTTCCTGTAATTCCAAACAAGCTAGAGTGGCCCAGTTTTCTTTAGTTGTAGCCCATTCTCCGGTGACAAGAAAGACACTTCTTCCTCTAGCCACAAGCAAAATTATTTTTGGTAAGACATTTTTGTTAAGTTTTGATTTTTGTGTAATGAAAGTGTGTAACGATTGAATGTAAATAAAAGGTTAATTTTGGCCTTATAAGATACTAATTTACATAATGTGGGTCATGTATATGCAGTATGTATTATGTAAATCAGGTTTATTAGACAGCGAATGATAGACAAGCACTCGTCTAATGTGGAATCACAACCAAAGAACATAACTGAGAATCCTAATTATGGTACTAATCTCTCCTAGAAGTTGTTGGAAATTATTTTAAATACAATCTTCAAATCTGTTTCTCTCTGCTTCTTCTATCTGCCATTGACGTATTGCCAGGTCAGCCTTGGTCGAGCACCGGTTTAATGAGATGGCGGGGGAAACCGGAGGACCCGGAGAAAACCCGCCCCAGCGCCGTTTTGTCCACCACAAATCTCACTTTGCGGTCGCCTGGGATCGAAGCCGGGCCGCCTGTATGAGAGCCAAGCTGTCTAACCACTGAGCTACGGCGCGGCATAAAATCCGCAGAGATCTGGACGCACATGCGATACAAGTTAACTGGACACAGGGTATGAATGACGTTAGATGTACAGCACTATTATCAAAGTTTGAAACTTGGAAAACAACGTAACGTATTATTCTACGAGCTAGAGAAGCATTGCCTTGCGTCTTTGCAGGTGCAAGGTCAAATAGTAGTATAATGCGACTGTTTTGTTTCCTCTTGCAGCGAGGCAGTTGTTATGGTCAGGCTAAAACTACCTATAGTTGTTTACATTCGCGAGTGGAAACAATACAGTCAGCATTGTGTGCAGTATACCTATACTTATCATATGAACGTTTTGAGGATGGACTGCGCTTTCCTTAATATTGAAGCTCAAAGAATAACGTAACGGTTACATTGTGGCACACACCTTAATATAACAGTTACTGAAATAATGGAAACAGGCAATAACTTAGTAGATTTAATGGTTACAAAAGTAACAAACAGAAAGTAACAAGACACCTAATAGTTATGTTATTAACGGATGGGATTCACTGCATGTATTCATATCTTTGGTAAAGGAACTAGTTAACTGATCCGATTACGCGGTATTAATTTCCTCAGCAAGATATAGTAGCAGTATAAATTCAATATATTTACCATATGGCAAGAAAATTGCCTATTAGTTATCCACTTTACTAAGCAGGTAGAGAGGTAAATTAGGTAACGGGGAGGGTGCACCCACCACTTAGACCTACATTTGAATTCTTTGTACATACACCGCCGGGAGGAACGGATGATATGAAGGAACTGCAGGGGACGTAAGAACTGCAGGAACGGACGATGTAAGCGTTAGAGATGTGCCGAGTTCCTTAATAGATATTGGCTTGACTATCCGTCTGAGAGTTGCTTGATGTCGACCCGCAGAACCTCCGGAGGGGCCTCAGAGCTCCGATATAAAGCACGACTTGCTAGTGAAGGATCCACTTTCCAACGGAGCGAAGTAGTAGTTCCAAGTTGCAAGCTTCACCAGCTCCCCATCGTCAGATGACTCCGCCCAAACTCATCCTGTAACATGAAAGAGCAAAAGGTAATGAGAGAAAATGACTCTGGTAATAGCTGTGGTAGAAGATACACCACTTCAATATGCACCTTATCGACCAGGGAAAAACCGCGAAAGAACTCATGGTCATAGTGAGGGGTCACTAGGAATTGAACTTGGGATTACCGAGTGTCATCTTTGCGAGCTACCATGGAGTCATGGTAGTAGCCCAGTACTTTGCTCCATATTGTATGCAACCAACTGAGTTTATCAGCATAATGTGTGATATTAGACAATAATGTGTGTTAGATTTCTCTTCTCTAACAACATTGCCTGTCAAAATACATTTACCTTGTTGTATCTAATATGCTATGAAAATGTTTAAATTGCAACGAGTTCACTTAAGATATATTTATATTGACATTGTTGATATATTTACTTTTTCTGTGGCACCATACTGAAGTTCATACTTATGTTTCTGTAAGGCTCAGTTCACCTATAAAAGTTTCATATATAGCTATGTACAGAAATTATGGGGCCCGTGATAGGGCACTATCGCGGGTTCGATTGCCAATGGTACCATTGGAATTTACTCCCTTGTATAATCCTTCAGGTCGCACTATGGACCTGGGGTTCATTCAGCTTCTAACAGAAATGAGCAAGAGGGTAATTCCAGAGGGTGAAGGTGGCTGCATGTAGGGCTGACAATCTCGCAGGTCTTGGATACCGATGTCTACGTTTGTACCTAAGATGGTTGCTGTAACCACTTGTCGCCTCAATATAGGCCACCTAAGGCCTCTAATGGGATACTTTTACCTCTTTTTTTTTCAGAAATTATAAAAGCAGGTGTGAGTTCATTTCACGGTAATAAAAGCGTTGACACCACCAGAGAAGCTATCTTAAATTGGACAAATAAATAAGTCTGTATCGGCATCATTCACACGGAAACGTAGTTACAGCTAGTTACTACAAGATATTACTTACAGTTTTTGTTATTGATAACCATTAATACATTGTAACTGCGAACATGATAACCACGAAAAAAAGCGATTTAATTGTTACTGGTAACTGCGACCGGTATAACCTTTGCCCGTAAAGAACTGTTCTTAATTTTACAGGTTGTAAGTGCTATAGCTTGGAACCGATTGTCGAATAACGTAGTCGTTTCATTTTCTTCATACGCGCATCTTCTCTACAAGGTCCAATCATACACGTATGTTCAACATTCTAACAATGCATTCCAGTGGTTCCACTTACACAAAATTTTGCAACAGCAAATGAGCATCACCACTTCCAATTTAATTGCATGATTAGCAACGTTCAGTACTAGTTCCGGTGCTTAGAATTTAATATGCTAAAAGCGGATTATTTACCCAAGAAAGTATTAGTCTAGTGAGGCAGATCTTTGAGGTTCGTGTAGGCCTTCCGGATATTTTCATCGCGTTAGTGCTCCTTCTTGTTAGGACTTACATTCACGAAACTTTTAATATGACGGTACCCAAAAGCGAGCATTCTTTTGAGGAGATGTGGCTCTTGAACACACACACACACAAACACACACAATAATTATTATTATAATTTATTATTATAAATTATTATCATCGCCATTATTTATTATTAGTAAAGTGACATTGCACAGTTGTTTTGCACTGTGTCATTTGTTTCGTGCTGACTTATCTGGTGCGTATAGATAACATATTCAGTTCCATGTTAGTGCTATTTTTTTATTTATTTGCCGGATATCATTGGTCAAACTATTAAATTACGTTCGCAGTCGAAGCTACCATACTTAACACCTTAACCAAATAGTTTACTTTTTGTGACATTTATTGTAAATTGATGAATAATGAATAATTGGTAGCTGACACGATGTGTTATATTGAATTTAGCTTACATGCAGAAGAATTAACATTGCTTTGAGAAGGAAGAGTTTGTCAAACTGTTTACTAACAAAAGCAACTGAAAAATAGTCCTTCCCACTAGAGTTTTATTAATATTAAACACAGGCTTAATTTTTATATTTACAACATTTGTACCAGTTTGACTACCCTTATTCCTTTCGAAGGTCTTCATCATGACATCTGATGAAAGCTGAGATTGCCAGGCAGAGATGACCTTTTTTGCTTGTATTTTTTGCGTTATTTTCTTATATCAAAACAACGGCGGACACTTTAAATTCACTCAGATTTCAATCATGCCAGTTCCAATATTTCCACACAGTACTTCGATTTGGTTAGGATTTTCATCGTAGTATCTGATCTATCTTCTGATTTGCCCGCCTCGGTAGCGTGGTGGTAGCACGTCTGCCTCCCGTTCAAGAGGTGCCGAGTTCGAATCTCGGTCAGAGTGAGTTACCTGGATAAGGTTTTTCCGGGGTTTTCCTTATCCTGAAAGACGAATGTTGGGTAACTCTAAGCTCAATGGGCTCCGGACGCATTGAGCATCATTTCACCCATTTCATTCATCGTCCGAAATGACTAAATGTAGGAGGACGTAAATTAAAAAAAAAAAAAAAAAAAAAAAAAATCTGATTTAACGTGGTTTAGTTTCAATCTTTACATCTTTACTAACAGTGGCCGTGCCGTGGTTGAGTGGTTAGACCGCGTGGCTTTCACCAAGGCGGCCCGGGTTCTATCCCAGGCTACCGTAAATTGAGACTTGTGGTGGAAATGTTTCAGAGATTCTCTGACAAGTGATTGCAAATGTTTATCCACTTAGTTAATGCATGGAAAAAGTGGATTTGAAGGTAGCTGTTAGCATTGGAATTAACGTTATATAAAGTCATTTTTTCTAGAATACCTGCTCAAGTTTAGTCAAGAAACTGAAGATGGGAGAACTCTTATACATATTACTCATTGCCATTTATTCCGTCGCAATGAATGATGTGGCTACCGTCTTTGTTTCTGGAATACTATGCAATTCTCTATTATTTATTATTAAGGAATATCAGTGATTAGGCGCTTGTAGTCAATGTTCCAGCATAATTTGCGTAAAGCTCAATTCATCCTTCACAAAACTGTAGCTGATATTTAGCTTAGGTAACGCGGAACTATGCTGCTTCACATTGTGATTTTCCAAACCAATCGTTGCTAAGCGAACTCACTATATTTGTGTTTCATTTTTCTGTTGAAGATACAGTGGAGATTCAATATATTCACACGAGGTATTTGTATTTCAGATAAAGAGAGCTTTGTAGTAACCGTACCAGGTAAGTTCATAAATATTAATCGACATAAGATATTTTCTACATATATTTGTTGCTTCAGATAATATGACCCATGCTGAAGTCTGTTCCTAGACAAAGCTTCACTGATTCAAAAATCATTCATCCGGCTTTCAAAGATGGCAAGCTCATAAGGTTCTTTAAACGTCTTTATACATAATATCATCAATATAAACATGTAACAGTAGTTTCGAGTTATATTCAGAAAAGTTATGAAAAGTTTATAAATTTATAAAAACAATGATTACGTAAATATACTTAGTAATTTAAATAAATAAAAATATATGTAATTTTGTGATTGGCCGTAGTAATATTTGTATGACGTAATGTCGTGACGTGGAATTAAATCGGCCAATCACAAAATTAAGAGAGGGGTAACGATAGTTACGAAAAATCAATAATCTTGGTAGAGATGTTTTGTAATGGTGAGTATATATAACAATGATCGTTTCTCCTCCCTTTAATTCCTCAGGTAGATCATGGACTCCATTTCATTGGTGTTACATCTTGATTACACCTGCCTATTAAGACCAAGGTGCTGATCGCAACTTATTTGCATGATGCAATATAAGACACTTTGACGTGTCACCATAAATAAATTTTCACAAGGAAGTTCTTGCAACATGACTTCTGTTTACACTTAAATTCTAGATTATGAATAATATCCTTTTGTGAATAATTGCGAATGATATACTTGATTATTTTCATCTCATCATCAGACAATTTCATTAGCATACCCACGACAGCAATTCGTTAGGTAGTCGTGATATTCTGATGAATCTTCATTCTCTCCCTTGCTGCAGATGCAACGGCAATGCAAATGGAGCAAATGTTTGATCTACGTTGCGTGATAATTTCCTTTGGCCAAGAGTCTTGTTTTTCCTTCTCCAGAAATCTATTCTTTCCATATTCTTTTGAATTACAAAAAGACGTTCAGCTACGTTTTTGGGTGGGCCTCAACTCCAAGTCTATGTCCCATCTTTTTTAACTTTGTATACATGTAATTACAGTAAATAGTGTAAATGTTGCATTCCAAAAGCATTAGATTACAATATTTCAACGTATATACACGTTTCGAGATTTACCTAATCCAAAAAATGACATTTTAGAACATGCTCGTGCGGTTCATGTGAATATTAGAGTTGAAAATGAATTGGTATTTAGAAGTATAGCATAGTCCTTACAGTTAATGAACTTTGTGTGACTGGTGAACCATATAATGTTTCTTAGTACTACATGGCAAAGCGAGGAAGGGTACCGGAAAATATTCCAAACACAAGAATATTTACGTGAAGTTATCGCACATTTACGATATCGTAATGTTCAGTATTCACACAGTTTAGATGCAATCTTGCCTTCTGGATAGCAACGTGTCATACATCGGCAGGTGCAAGAAATCATATATAACTGATTGAATATTGTGACAACGAAAATGAAGAGGGAATGAAAATCGCTTTGTGATCTATTATTAGATACTCCTGATAAACTGTCTGGGATTGTACTTATATCATTTTAATCCTCCCGGTACATTGTATCAAAATCACTAGAACTGTTGTTTTTCTTTCATTTCCGTGGCATGATTCTCAAAACGCGTATCTTTCAGTAGCTATGTCGGACTGAGGGGGGATTTATTTTATATAATGTGATGTAAACCAAAACTTTGAATGTGTCGTTATTTCCATTTATATTTTCATTTGGTTCATCTTTGTTAAACTAACATGTGATTGTGTTTCATTAGTAGTTGCAAGAATAGTATCTAAAATTACATAGGTACACATAATTGAGTATAACTCAAAATGGTGATGTATTTAAATCATGTGCTTCATGATTACGGCAATCGCCTATTTGTACAAACTGATCATGCTTCAGAAAATAAGTTGTATTATCATATACTCCATAAAATATTACAGAAATGATATAATGCAAAAAGTTTTCCATTAGTGGCAGAGGTTGTTATTTTCTTTTCTTAAACCAAAATGGATAATTATTGGGAAAAGGAATTCACTACTGAAACAAGAAGCTGGAGGTTGATGATTTATATATGATAATAGCGACAATGACTTAGACATCTTACAGTGACAGAGCACTGCTGATGTATATTTGGCATTACGACTTTGCCAGTTGAGTAAATAAGCTTTTTAGAGATTATTCCCATTGTACAGATTGATCACACTAGAGAATTAGTTGGTTTCCTCTCCTTTTTCCGTTATGAAAATTGCAGAAGATAGTGCTCCTTTGTCTCATGTTCATTATTTGAAAAATATTACAATAAATTATTACGTGGATACACGTTTAATGTATTTATAACCATTAAGGTCATTTTTATGTTGCGTATAATAATTGACTCGTAAGTGCTCCATTTATGTTTCGTCCCTTACTGTACGCCAATTTACTAATATTTCACTCTTTTAATCAGTACGATAAGAGACTATCGCAGCGCTGGTCACTGAAGGTCAGTACGCCTCAACGCTCTGTCATATAGTATTATCCTGCTTCTCAAAGCGTTACCATGGCTTTATCTTTCTTAATTGAAACCTCTCAGATAACGCACTGATTATTCTTGTAAGAGTGAGAGGGGAACTGCCGAGTTCTCGGATCTGTGCTAAACACCAATGAATGCATCACTTCGGCCAATGGAATTCACAAGAATTACAAATGGCAGATAGATGTTCACTCCACGTGGAGTTATCAGTGCGTTATCTAAACGGTATCTATTACCAAAGATAAATCCATGGTAACCATTCGAGCAGCACAAGAACATATATGAAATGCTTATATTTTGGCGTTAACCATTTCCGAAATTTTCCTTGTTGTTCATTGATTTTAGATTACTTGGAACATTTTGTCCTCTCTTGACCATGCAAAAAATGTGATAAAGCCATTTCCACCTAAGTTCATCTCAGTTAACGCGAAGAATACGGATGAGCTACTTTTTGTGGAAGCAATGTATTGAACGGTTTAAGAAAGTCGTGTTATTAAATTTACATTTAGTGCTGTTCTGTTATGTTAATACCTAGTTGTTTGAATTTTACATTACTTTGTTCTATTTCCCTTGTCATTCAGGATTCATTTAAATCCCTCATATAGCGTTAAATTCGCTGTAGTCCGCCTCGGTAGTGTAGATGGTAGAATGTCTGCCTCACGTTCAAGAGGTCCCGAGTTCGAATCTCGCTCAGGGTGAGTTACCTGGAAAAGGTTTTTTCGGGGTTTTCCCTTATTCTGATAGACGAATGTCGGGTAACGCTAAACTCCATGGACCCTGGACATATTTGAGTATCATTTCATCCATTTCACTCACCGTCCGATATGACCTACCGATGAAGGACGTAAAATTACAAAAAAAAAAAAAAAAAAAAAAAAAAATCGCTGTAATTTAGAACCTCTTACACATAGCTATAATGAATGTGTATTGAACATTTATGTCGATAAAAGAAGCATTTTGTAAGCAAAAGTTGTAGACGAGCTGCTAATAATGTGTAATATGAAAGTATAAAATATGTTAGTATAAATATAAAAGTATAAAGTATAAATTATGTAGAAAGTATAAATATAAAAGTGTAAAAGTTACAGGAAACATTAATGATATTGGTTGGTTTCTTAACTCAGTTAGTAGAGCATATGCTTGCGTTGCAAGTGGTTAGGAGTTCAAGCATGGATAGGTGGTGGAAAGTTTCGTCTAGCACAGATAAATTCTTATCTGCCCCAGAGTCCTAAGTATAATCTATAGGAGTAACCAACATAGAAATAGACCGTCTCTATGAGCATTTGTAGAGATATAAATGGGGGGAAGAGGATGGTAGTCCAATGCTTCCATTTACAGTTAGATTTCTTGGAGGAAGTGGGATTGGCTAACACCCCTGAGCCATTAGAAAAGTTACTTTCTTTGCGAATAGCATAATGTGAGTATGGGAAATTGGCGAGATATAATCGATAGAAAAACCATTCTTTCACTGTTTCATGGCATTGAATCTTTCAAGTTAAATAATTCAACGTTTTCGTACATTCCAAGTTACCTAATATAGTTTGCTTGCACTCCCTTAAAGAACGACTGCACAAGATTAGATCGCATCTGTTTCCATTACTTCATTTGAACGACCTTCAGCGTCAAGCTTGTTTTGATGTCTGCCAATGTATCACCACCGCCATTTAAACCCAAATAAAGCTAGAGCGGTGAAAATTTGTAGAGTTTTGGCAAGCACGATCAATAAACAAGAGTTGAGCACTAAACAAGGATGCGATAATTTAACAATCTCGCCACACGGTTGACTTTCGCGAGCGTTAATTGCGCAGTAAAACAAATTAAACAAACAGTACATCAACTGATGTTTGCCGCGTGTTTGTTGCTGATGAAGCACTTGCCTATTCATGGAGGAATGCGTGATTAAAAGCTTTGCGGCACTAACGCCATGCTATTCGCTCTGGAATGGAATCTGCAACATAGTTGCTATGCTATGCGACAGAATTACGCTGTCCACCATCTCTCTCTCTCTCTCTCTCTCTCTCTCTCTCTCTCTCTCTCTCTCTCTCTCTCTCTCTCTCTCTCTCTCTCTCTCTCTCTCTCTCTCTCTCTCTCTCTCCACATACGCTCACGCACACATACATACGCACAATAGTTCGGAGACCTGCAACAGCACAAGTGTACGGCTAACATTAAATTTTGATTACAAAATTCCGCTTGCCAACTTTATATGTGTTGTGTGAATTATTCGAGATAGTTTTCACTAAGTTTTGTCAAAATATATGCACTCAACTCAAAAATGCAATATGATATTTCACTGGAAATACCTATTGCAAGTTTTGAAATCTCTTGAATAAGAAGGAACTTTTTCAAAATAAGGACTATTGTGTCAACATCTTCCGGGCTTGTAGGCCGTGGTCCAGTTGGTTTAACATCCGACGTTTCGCCGAAAACTGCGTCCGGCATCGTCAGGGTTACGAATTTGAGAGCTCCTGAGTCCAAGATTGGAGTGCTGAGTCTCAGACCTACAAGCCCAGAAGATTATATATAAAGTTGTTGACGACGCCGCACTTATATTATGTGTTTCGGCGGAGGGTTAAGAGCCATATTTTACAATGAAAGATGGTCGGAAAATTTTTAAGAAAGTCCCCTACACTAGATAATGCTTTATAAACTTTTAAATTTGTTAAACATATCTCTATTTTTTAATCTTAAAATATAATTAAATTTACTCTTTAACGATGGAAGCATTAAAATAGCATTGGGTAAATAGTTGGAAAGTCAAAATAGGGCCTACAGATCCATTATATGCATTTTAAATTATTGAAATATTCTGAAATATAAATAAAATTTTGAATATTCTAAATCAACATTGGGTGGCATGTTAGACACCTTAAGTACACTACTGATTTATTCAGTTTTAAAAAATGATACCGCAGGACCCGAATTTGGTGACAAAAACATATCTAAAACATGATCAATACAACGAAAAAATTCAATAAAAGTTCCATAAAAATTATCCAACATTTTTGTTTTATTTTGTTGTATCACAGAACACCACAAGTCATACTTCATTGACGTTAGAAAAGATGTTATAATTATTAATATTAATTTAAGCTGGCAAATGTGCATGTTCCAGGAAAATAAACGTATAGAAAAATCTTACCTGATCAGAATTATTGCAGTAGGTTTCCGCAGCATGTGCCAACCGATTGTCAAAAGTTGGGAAACGTTTGTTTCAGAAAGCACATTTTTGACTGTAAGAAACTTATTTCCACATCTGCTGATACAACTGGAACGTACTTGAAATATGCTAACTCACTGCTAGTGAGATGTTCAGTCACGAAATATCGTATGTTTCACCAGTTTGCACTTGAGTTACGAGACACAAATTTTTCTATCAATTTTTTATCAAAAATTTGCAGTTATTACGAAGGCTAGCTGTTCTTCAACTGTGTTTAAAAATAGTGTTCTAACTGTCTCAAATGCAATAAAGTCTTCAGGTTTCATTGTTTCGAAATCACGTACAACCATTTGGAAATGATCATAATAATATATAGCTGAATCTATCTAGGAGGCATCGGATGATGACAGGTTCTGTTAGGAGTGAAATGCTAAGAGCCACTTTTACGTGAGGGAGCCTTGGTAAGAGTTTGCTTCGTCTTTGATATTAGGCAATCCACTTGAGCAAATCATGTTCTAACTTCTGCCACCATATGTACACTGTATGCTATGATTTTCAATTAAATCTTTCAAATTCGAGAAGAAAAGTAATATATAATTTTATTATATAATAAAATTTCAAAGGCTATAAGTTGTTCAGTGACTAACAGTTTCTAATATCTCACTTGTAAGCATAAATACTTTACCTGATATGTCGATCTCTAATACACCAATTAACTTGCTTTTGGCGTTTTCGTAACGTAGGGCAGGTACTGTCTGCCTAGGACAAGAAGGCAAGTTAGAGGAATGTGTAACGTAATCACTTTTGATGCCTGCACGGTGTTAAAGCTAGCCTTCCGAATGTGAGAAGGATGCTAGGTGTTGTCACATAACTCACCATAACTACAGTTACTGAAACGAGCATTAGATCTGGCAGCATAAGTAACTCTTATGCACTGTCACACACTCATTTCCTGGTAAATAGATCCACTAACAGAGCAAATAAACAGTTCAAAACCCTCTCCCCTTAATTCGTCTCATGACTTATTGTGCTGGGCAGACAGTAGTTCTTCCGGAGAGTAATTCTTCTGGGATAAGTCGATATAGTTCTGGCGAATTTTCAGAATGGATTATTTGCAGAAACTGAAGCTTCAGACTACTTGTCGTCTGTACAAATTTGCTTTATTTATCTTCCTGAATACGCTTTGTGAGTTTTTTCTTCAGAAAATTTGCAAGTAACTTAATCTATGACACTGAAAATAACGGATTAAGCGCTTGTCGTTCAGCTTGTACACACTGTCTAGCAGCATTTTTACCAACACAAGTACATTAGAATTGTAGAATTTCTTGCTCCTACAAAAATATTTATTCTATAGTATAGGTAAGAAACCAACTTCCAATATGTATTACTGCCAGTCACAAAAACAATAACATTTCTTTCCTTAGATTAAAAATAAATGCTAAATTATTTTAAATTAATTTCTGGAAAAACAAAAGAAAAGCAAATGGACCTGATTGGAATGCAAAACGCAGGAAACAAACGGCGTAAAATTGAATATATATGTATATATGCATATATGTATACATGTGTGTATATATATAAATAACTTAAAACTTCAAAAACAATCACATCACGAAAAATTACTACAAAATTCATATTTTATAACCAGGAACTTATATTCAGGATTGAAATGCTTAAGAGCAGTGCATACTACAGAACAAAAAGAAAACATGTCATAAATATTTGGGACCTAGTAATAAGTGTTTGCAGCCTTCTGAACATTCCATATAAAAATGCAAATGTATTAGCAAGAACGCAGAATATAAAAAACACCCACCTTTATTAAGAGAAGGACTGCGTGAGTTTAAGAAAGGGTCGGTCTGACTCTGATCATATATTCATGCTTAAACAGGAAATTAAAGAGGCGAGAGTTTTACCTTGCGCTTCACATTCTTTTTATTGATAATATGAAAGTTTTAGATATGCTACTTGAAAGAAAACTTTGGAAATGTCCATTAAAATGGAATGTCCATAGATAAATCAATGACAGAACTAATTATATATTCATTTTAATATTGGTTGTTTTAATTTAATAACTACTATATGTCCTAAAGACTAGATATCCTCTGTGATTCTTATGAAGGTCTACTGAGACATTGCATATATTACAACAAAATGTAACTTAAAAATAGGTAGTAAAAGCTAGTCATGGATTCTCAAGGAAATTCCCCACTGAAAGTTTACGATGTAACCGAATGAAAGTATTATTGTATAGGTTTACAAAATTAACTGTCCAGGATGTTCAGTATAGTGAAGAACTGATTTAGAACAGAAATTAACTGAATATCTGTATAAATGTGGTATTATTTACAGAAAACTAGAGAAAGAAATCAAAATAGAACATTTTAAAAATTTATAAATCTCTGCCTGTTCTACCCTAAAACATGGTAATAAGAATCAGGCCCTAAATAGAGCTAAATAAGGGGAAACCCGATCTGCAGAAATGATATGTTTAAAACGAATTACAAGATATACTGTTAAGATATCAAATGCACAAGAAATGCTTAATTCGTTGGGTTATTTTGAATTAACAAACTTCTAATTAAAATATGCTGGTTAAGTAAAGCATACTGACATATGCAGCAATTGCTAATCAAATTTACAAGCAAAACTTAATCCTTAAATCAATAATATGAACTCACTGAAAGAATGCATTTTTTAGCAAATTTTTACACTTGCAGAGGTAAAAGATCAATAAGACAAGTACTACCATGGTAAGGCTATCTCTAAGGCGAAACAGATTAAAAGTCTATCCATTACAGGGCCGCGCCGTTGCTGAGTGGTTAGGCCGCTTGACTCTCGCCAAAGCGGCCCGGGTTCGTTTCATTCCAGTGAGATGTGATGGTCAAAGCGGCGCTGGGGCTGGCTTTCTCCAGGATCTCAAGCCATCTCATTCCACCGGTGCAGCGTCTTCATCTCATGTATCATCAGTGCCGTATGTGCCCGTAAAAGCGGGCGTTAAACACTACACTCATTTCTATCCATGATGACGATGATGACGACGATGAAGAATGGCTTGTACAGCAGAAGTACAGGATCTAAAGAATGTAAAACTAATATTTTCCCGCTATATGGTTAATCTAAACACAGTTCTGTGAATGCAACGGCAGCGAAACTTCGGACATTTCCTATATTGGAGTTGCCTTGAGCATAATTCTTAATTTTATTTCAGGAATGTTTACGTTTTCCACCTTTGGGGCATTACTGTCTCAAGTAAAACAGAATTAAGTAACTCAATAGAAAAACTTATGTAATTGGAGCTGTTATCATTTTCTGTTAGCTAAAGAACTGCAATTTCATTAGATTTCAACATGGCAACAATTTATAGCACAACTATAATTTTTGAAAGTAATTGTTCATCCCAGCGTTTAAGAGAAAGCATGTAAAAATGACGTTGAGCATTGATGCAGTCCTTGTCATGTAGAGACATTAACATAACATACCAATTTTCATCATAAGACATAAACGTAACTATAAGCACAAATATAAATAACATAAATTTTGAGAAAAGTCGCGCCTGCGTCTTGAAAATGTCTGCTATACTTGAATGTAGTGAAAACTGGCGAGTTAAAAAGGCCAAGCAGAGTTTGCAAACTTGTAAACATTCACTCTTGCTCTATTATGTGCCATGCCCTGAAGGCAAAAGAGGTGCCAAGAAGTCGCGATCCAACCCATTGTTACAAACCCATACGTGTCCCTCACAACAGCTTTGAGATTTAGACCAACGCTCAGAACTCATGCTTACGCATAAATTTTACCAAGCGCGCCATTAGAGAAAACAACACGTATGCCATGCGCCCTCGCACCAAATTTAAACTAGTCTTAGAGTAGGAATAAGCTTGCACCAATCAAGAACAGATTACTGGTCACGTGATTTATGAGCAGTCCTAAAATTCGGTACGCGTGGGGGAAATTTGAAAGATGGCAGAAAAGTGTTCCGCCGACATAAGTCACTTGTCTTCTGACCTCCGACGTGCTAGATTATCTGTCCTCCATACTCTGTATTTCGGCGTTTCGCGCCAGGAAGTGATAAGTTTCACTTTAAGAATGTGCGCTAAGTGTAGACTACGAAGGACCAACGCACGCGGAGAAAAGTGCGAAAGAATATTAAGAATAATTCCTTAGTATATTCAACCGCAACAAAGCAGGAACTCAACTTCCCGGACAGCACTATGACATTTTGCGCCGCTGTACTCTACAAGACATCACCGTTCACTCCGCGACCTGTAGCCGAGACGCGACGTGAGACGATAAAAAACTGAGACGCAACATTACAACAGGTGGCGAGCACCAAGATAAGTCAAGGATCACAATAAATCTACTTACGTCTACGAGTCGAGGTGTTTTCCTTCACGAACCTACAACGAGTCAGGACGTACCCAGCCCTGAATTTCCCAATGAGAGCCTCATGCCGAGCTACACCAACGGAAACATCAGACCAATGACTGATACACCTCATCCTTGATCACCCACCCAACTACAATTAACCTTAAAGAGGTAGCGAGTGACTGAGGGATCATTCACCGGGTTCCGACTGGGTAGAACTGCCTCAGCATCCTCTTTATGCTGTACACTCATTGCATTCGCACACTTTATGTACCATTACATAGTGAGAGCAAAGCTAGCATCAAAAATTTTGAGGCTACTTGAACATACGAAACGGAAAATGGTGTGTGTGTGTGTGTGTGTGTGTGTGTGTGTGTGTGTGTGTGTGTGTGTGTGTGTGTGTGTGTGTGTGTGTGTGTTTGTGTGTGTGTGTGTGTGTGTGTGTTTGTGTGTCTGTGTAGGGGGTGTATGTATGAGAGAGAGACAGAGAGCGAGAGAAAAAGAGAAACAGTGTTCGAGAAAGGGAGAAACAGAACAGGGATAGAAGCAGACAGAAAAAAATTGTATATATAATTATTTAAATATCATACAAATACATTTGCTCCTTAATCCGTTTATCTTTAAAAGTTGCAAGGCAAAATTTTTCGAGTTCCCACACACATTTTTCCATTTAAAATTCCTGCGTCATTTTTTCTCAAGTGATTTCTATTTTTCCAGGGGTTTAGTTACATTGAAAACATCGTAACTTGTATTTTTTAATCTTGTAGGGGCAGGTTTAGAGTGAACATTATGATATTTTTGTTAGAGAGGGAGAGGGAGGTAGAGGGAGGGGTAGAGAAAATAAAGTTACGCACGTGACATTTATTCAGGTGCTCTTTAACCTTCCTAAACAAATATTTTATGAAAATTTCCCATTCGAACGTTAACCTTTCCATCAAAAATATTCCTTCTTTATCCGTGTGCCAAAAATGGCTCTCGGCGATTTGAGTTAAAATTCTGTATTGTTAAGAAATTTGCAAAATGCATACCTCGAACTTTTTGTGATTAGCCTTTTGTAATATCTCTCTCATTTTCTATGAATTGTAACAGAGCACCTTTCATATTAATATATACTTTTCTATATTTAACAAGAGCCTCTGTGCCTAAACGAACACATTAACTTTCTCAACATGTCTCCATTAAGCTACTCACAGTTCTAAGAAATCTATGAAGCAATATTTGCACAGAGGTTTCTGAACGTCCCCGAATAGGTAGTAATCAAAAACGATCAATTTAGGAGAATACGGTGGGTGCGGGCGATAAGTGGCGACAACAACCGTGGTTTCCCGACTCGTATGGAAATAGCATTGTCGTGTTGCTCATTTTCTATGGCACAATCGCCGAAGAATCTCCATATAAATCATGCTTGTTAATGTTGGTCCATGATTCTAGCCAGTCAATGAGGAGGATTCCGGTCCTAAAATATTGTTTTCCTACTGAAGGCACCGCACGGAACGTCGGCAAGGTGTGCCCATATACTTTTACTACATTAATTGAGCTTTGGTCTCTGGATCATATAGTGGCGTCAAGTGTCGTCGTCGGTAACAAGTTTTGTTATATAAAATCTTCTGGATGGTGGCAATGGCATTACAGATCACTGCACACGTTTTTGCGCTGTTGTGTTTGTGGGTATTCAGGGATTTGGGTAACCATCTGGCAGACACCGTCCCAAACAAGTGTTCGTGTGCCATATGATGATTGTGCCAATTCCTGTGGCCGCCTCCAGTTTTGCAAATGTGGTGCAGAAATTCCTCTGAATGTGCTTTGCCACTCTTGAAATGTTAACTGATGTCACACTGACAGTCACTTTCCTTCTACAACTGGTTCCTTATTCCGTTCAAGTGCGACCGACTTTTCCCTCCATTCCGCAACTGTACAGGGTTTTAGTAAAGGTGTACAATCTCCACATACTGTAAATATCCGCATGTTTACATTCTCCTCCACAGAAACCACGTCATCCAGCACTATTCTTGATGAATGCACCACATTCACGTCATGACAGCAATTGGTATAATGGGCTGTTCTGTGCAGGATACAAAATATAACCTACGTTACAATATGCCATCCTCATTGCTTTCGATGCGGGAATTACAGTGAATAACCATGTACATTCGTTAATTTTCGAATGTGAATTTTCTAATAAAATATTGGGAGAAAGTTATTTGAACGTGAAATGTCGTTAATGGTGCATATGAGTAGTACAAATAATTTTCATGGGTTTGTCCGAGACTTAAGTTTACTTCTTATATTACTCACTATTTTATGTGTAAAATAATGGACAATTTATTTTTAGCTCGTTTGGTAGGTGGTGCATTCTGTGTATTGTTAACTTTTGCAGACACGTCCTCGACTGCTTTTAGACAGCTCGAAATTACATTCTTTTAGCTGTTTAATGGTTGTTGATAATAATCAAAAATTTTGATTTATAAAATGGAGATTATCCAATAAATGTTGTGAAGGTAATGCTATTAACACTATATGTCAAACACCTTGTACTCCCTGGAAGACAGATCTACCTGCATGGCGAGCAGTAGTTGTAATGAAACTAAAGCTACGCGTTGCAATCCCTGCGTGTTGTCCCCGGGTCTGACGTCGGCAGTTATATACTGCTAGACTCGTAAACTTCATATCCCTTTAAAGGTGTATGAGATCCGATGCCCGATAATTACCTACAAACTCCAATAATTTGAATTTATCAATCATTGACATTTATAGAATTCAAAGCTAAGTAAGCAAGCACACAAATTGATATCAGCAAATTAATGTTCCAATTAAAATGTTTATTCGTATTTTACTGTGTTTTGTTCACCAACTATCTTCACTATTTAAACAAAATCCTGTGTATTTCAGTCATATTTATAATACGTGTCAAAAGTGAATAAGAAAAGTATATCCAACAACTTCAGTAAATGCTGATCTGGATAACTGTAGTCAAGATAATGCAGACTTTCTAAGAAAAACTGGACAGCTACATCTACCTTAAGTCTATCCACTACAGCAGATATTCAAATGCTGTCAAAACATCTATTATAGCACCCAGATTGTAAAATATTAAATGGTAAATACCCGTTTGTATTTGAATGTTATTGCCTCGTGATTGAAAAATTAACTCAAGCCACCAATGTCGTATATTAGTACTGAGGATACAGGAAGCTTCAAACAGCAAAAAATTTCATTATTGGTCTCAAAATTCCATACTCCTTCCATGCAATCATGAGAAACGGCTGAAATGCGACGAAACTGAAAAGAGTAAAAGTGTTCAACAAATCAAAAATAATGGATTTATCGGAAACGGCTTATATCATACTAAGGGAGTTCTACCTTTTTTGTATTATGTATTCGTGTATCGCTTTAAGTTTACCCGTTATACAAAACTATACAGGTATTCCGAATGAGGACTTCACAGTTTGTTAGAAACAAATACAATATATTTATTTTATCTTTTATGTGAACGTATTTAATATGTGTATTATGCTATATTGAAAATAGTTAGATCCACCGTTAAAAATGTATTGCTAAGGCTAGTTATGGTAGACGGTTTTCTTAAAAGTATTTGTTTGGGATCTAGAAGGGATGTGAAATTAAATAGTAAGCTTAATATTTACCCAACTTTTCTTCTTGATTTGCTCCAATAGCAAATTTTGGTGAGTACAATATCTTCTTTATCCACACGCCGGTGGGAAGGCAAAGTAAAAATAGCTAGGATAATCTGGCAACATTTAAAGGATAGAGAATCTGCTATGTGACTGTACCACATCAGATGTTTAGTTAAGCATCATATGCAATTTCATTTCATTGAAGGCCCGCTTGCTTAAAATACAGTATAGATTACATTCCCCTTTGAATCGCTGTTGTATATTTGTGGCCCATCTGATGCGACAAACCGCTTTGTTCAAGAAGTATTCACTTCTAGATCCGAATGTAAACAGTGCGTTTTATTGTTCACGTTCTACATGCACTTCTCGTTTTATGACTTCTTGTTTTATGTCTCTCCACTGCTGGCTTTTGGTTTTATCAACGATCAGATGGGTTAAGGGTGAGGCAAGTTTGGTGACAGTTGCAAGTTGTGACATACGAAAGCTACACACAGAAGCGATGGAGAAAATATGCTCTTCTGCTTATCTTTAAACCGTTGTTCTTTTGGACTTTCTGGAAAACACAACACGTTTGACCAAGATTTATTTTCAGTATTCGTTTCAACAACAAAGGCAGTGGAGAAGTTACAGATGCTGGAAGCAAGACAGAGAGAGGAGTTAGAGAAATTGTCATCACAAGGTTTTATTTATAAGCGGATCTGAAAAGAAACTGCAAACACTCCGTGCTTATAAGTTTTGAAGATCAATTTTGATATTGACTTAAATAGAAATAAAATTCTTTAGTTATTCTCATTACTTATCTTTAAAAATTGCACTTAGAATTTTAAACAAATTATACCAAAGTGAGTGAATAATTATTTCAAAATATATGAGAAGCAAGCTATTCCTTAAAATTATATCCCAACTAATCTACCTCTTTTGTGTAAATATAGTTTAACTTTATTTTATTTTTAACCAGCAATAAATCCGAACAATGCATTTCGTGCTCTTTCAAAATGCGTCTGTTATCTATTCTTACGGAGGCATTTGTTTTATTTTTGGCTTGACAAAATTGAATTTTAAACGTTCTGCAATTAACCCGTGATGTCCCTTTTATTTCTGATTTTAGATACTTGAAGCTATGAGGATGCAGAAGAAAACATTGCAAAACAGTTTGGCGTATGAAGAACACGGTATGGTTAGAGCGACTGGACGGAATCCAGAAGATCCGTGGTTCAAATCCCGGCTATGGTACTGAATTTTTCAGTCTGGCTCTACACTTTCACAGTGCGTCCTACACACGGCTAGTGTGAAAGAACAATTAATTTCCATTAATTGTACCTAATAGTGGTCCGAACTATAAAGCCCGGGTCTTAAAAGTACTTACAGCATAGTAAGTCGCCATTAAGGTAGTTGTCTCATGTGTTTGTGAGAACTCCTAGTGGTTTACCGGGAGAAGCACGAGTCAGTTGGAGAATTTAATGTCATGTTGGCGCGTTGGCCATAATAGCTCAAATGGTTGGAGCGACTGGGCGGAATCCAGAAGATCCGTGGTTCAAATCCCGGCTATGGCATTGAATTTTTCAGTCTGGCTCTACACTTTCAACACGGTATTTGTTGGGATATTAACAATAACGGAACATTCGCTCCAGGTTTTAAACTTCTCATAATTTAATCGCATATGTTCACTCATCAGTCCTTGGTTATCAAGCCAAAGTGCTTTGCAAACACGTGTTATTTAACTCATTATTTTAAACCTATGGGAGTCAACTAAAACTTTTTGTTGTTTGATGTAAACAGCTTGTGAGTGAGGAATGACTATAAAGACCTGGGAATGCTAAGAAACCTGCATTACTCTTACTAAACAAACAGAGAAATTCTTAAGACAGGTAGATAGAATTTTATTTGCCACTGAACAAAACCAATTTCTAATAGGGTTTATCATACAGTATTTACATGCATCATTGTAGTAACTAACCTGTAACAGTTATAAAACAAAATATTCATTTAAGTCGTAAAACACTTGTCAACTAAGAGTTTCTTAAGACTGCTTTTAAAATTAAGACAGTTTTTCACAGAATTTGGAAGTTTATTGTAAAGTTTCAAACTAATGCAGGGATGATTATTCAATGATTTACTTAGTCTACATGATGGTATTAGTAAGTTACTGCATGCTCTTGTATTGTGGCTATGTACATCATTATGTGAAGTAAATTCATTAAAATGTTCATGGATATATAAAATACAATGAAAAATACACACTGATGGAATGGTCATTATGGCAACTTATTTAAAACAATTTCTACATGTATCTTTTGAAGGTATATTAGCTATAATACGAATGACTTTCTTTTGCAATAAAAATACTCCTTGACTCCACTACTGTTGCCCCATAAAATTACTCCATTACTAAGCAAACTGTGTAAAAGTCCATAATATGCATTATTTAAACTGATTTGGATACATTCTGTTTCAATCTTCTAAGTAGATATATTATTCTAGAAAGTTTCCTACTCAAAGTTGTAGTATAACAATTACAGGTTATGCTGCTATCAGTGTAAATTCCTAGAAGTTTAACAGCCTTGTTATCATTAGCCTTTCTTAGATCGAATTCGATAAGTTGTCGCTTGTTCAAGTTAAGGCTTAAACCATTAGCATTGAACCATTCCATAAGTTTGAGATCAAGGTATTTACATTCAAACCATTATACTACAGAGAACGTAAACACCAGTTGCTGAGGATCACTAAACTAGACTAAACCTTGTTTCACATAAGCTTGCCCCGTATCTCTTAACGGTCATGTGATCTAATTACCTCTCATTGGCTGCTATTGTAGTATAGACTGTTGTGCAGTAAAAATTAGTTCGTTATTCAACATGGTGATATCTTTATATGTTGGAAGAGAATTGACAAATTTATATTTCCGTTACTGTTTTAATGAAATATATTACGCAACAGAGTTGATTTATCTGAAGTGCATGTTAATTCTTAAACGAAGTAAAGAGGAGGTTCCTTTCCTCTCAAGCACATGGCACGATAGCACATGATTTAGCGATACTGATGACATATTTATTTATATGACTTTTATCATTGGCCTTGTTTCGAACTGGATTTGTCATATATCACCATTCGACGGTGTGCTATGCAGAGTGCGAGAGCTAAATTATTTTATTGATCATTTATTGCGCGTGTACTTATATTTTTAATGGCGGAGTCTAGCGCCAGTTTTTCTATGAAGCATCGCAAATGAAAACCTACACAAAGCGACGAAAAAAGAATTGTGTTGCATGTGTTTAATGCACTCACAGAGAAGAATCCGTCTTTGTCAGTGGTAGAAGTCGAACAGCCGTGCCCTGAACTTACAGGTATGTTAGATGCGTAGGAACATCGCGACATGAAACTGAGACAACAGGAAAACTTACCACTCCAGGGGCGACATTGCTGTGTGGCGAAGATGTTGTTTAAGGACAATCAGACTGTACCGAGATACAAGTCCTTGACGAGACATGGCTGAATAAAGGACACACGACAAGTATGGCGTGACACGACTTTTAAGACTGAAAGAAAAACAGTTTTGCAAGGTATGTGTGCTGGTTAAAAAAATATCCCGGTGGAAAAGGCCGAAGGCCTTTCATTATAAACTTGTTCCAGTTTAATTGCTCATTCATTCAGTTTCAATTTGCTCAGTTTCATTATAAACTTTATTATTTTGCATGCCTTAATATTCTTATTTGTATGATTTTATCTATCTTCCTGGCAATTATTATGACGTTTACTGCAGGTTTCAATGCGACGGGAAGGCACCGCCTATGGCCTATGGCGCGAAAGCATTAGCAATTAGGATGAGCGGACAGGTAGTTGCACGCGGAGTGATACATGTCAGCGAGACAAGGTTATATGAAACAGAGATTAGATTATATTGATTCACCTTGAGTGGTTTCACTTGTAGCCACAAAGGACTTTGAACAATGAACATGTCCAGAGGTATGCAGTTTACTAGCATACGTGCTTGAAAGTTTAACATAAGAGACATTTTATATAGAGGCAATATGGAAAACAATATGAAGAACAAGGCAGGGATATTATTTATATATCATACAAAGTCAGTTTATTTAATCAACTTCCTCTTAGATTTTGTTATTTCTTCAATACATGATAATTTAAATAGCTTTTAAAGGGGCATCTGAAGTAAGTTGGCAATGATATTTCAATTGGTACAGTTAGATTCTACTTCAGACTCATAAGCATTATCAAGATAATTTGTTATTCAGATAATCTTGTACAAAATAAAATGATTTTGAACATAAGTACTCTCTAGCAGCATTTTTAAAACCACTGAAATTTACAATTTTTCCTTTAATATTAGGAAGAGCGTCAAATATTTTGTTGGTTTCATAATGAACACCGTTCTAAAAGCAAGACAATTTAGCACTGGAATAATGAATGTTACTTTTGTCTATTGTTTATTCTATGAATTACAATATTTATTGAAAATGAGGCCCGATTGTATTCAAATAATTTTTTGATCCAGAATATATTCATGCAAGGAAGGGCTAATATCTTCAATCTTCTAAAAATACTTTTGCAGCTACGTCTTGATTCTTAAAACCTTCCTTTAATGATGCTTATAACATTTTTCTGTGCCGTTAAGACTTTACGAGGGTTCGATTCAGGAATTTGTCGCTTTCGATATCTCTACAGAAAATCCAGAACAGTCAGCTTTAGCTTTTGCTATCCCAGTTTAATTCAAAGTAATTTTTATGCCTCTTCATCATATTTTCTTTTTATTTTAATGTTATCATAGGCAATGCAACAAAATTCTTTGGAGATAATGGAGTAAGTACTAAGCCGCAATTAATGTTTAGGACTAATTTGGAAACAAAATAAATATAAGTATACAATTATTTCAATAAATTATCCAAAAGTACAAAATGCCTTTTTACACTGTTTTTAAGTTAAGGACTAGGTCGCTAGTTGAATTATGAGTTAAAATGTGAACCCAAGATTTGACGAATAAAAATGCAAACTCTGCAAGAAGAATACCTGCTATTAAATCAAAATAATTAAAACTATATTGGTTTGGTAAAATTTTAAAACTTTAGTTTTGCATCAGTCAACTTTAATAACTGAGAAAGGATAATTATTAGATGAAAATTCACTTCCTTTAATTATTATAGCTGTTCTGTAATTAAGCCGTGATTAGTTGATATTCAAGGCTATCTTAAACAATATCCTTCCATAACATACTTGTTACTGAGACACAAACTTGACTTCGCTCTAAAATTATAAGATATATTAACTAATTACCAGACATGAGAATTTCCAAACATCAAAATCAGGACGAATTGTGTTGAACTGTTCCGGAGTTTGATCAGTGGTGACGTAAATTAAGTAAAAATTCCTGGTAATGAATATTTATTTAACAAGAAGTTGGAGTTAGAGTTGGGGTTATATACGAACAGAATACTACACTTTGCACACATATACCTGCAGAGAATTATACCAGCCTCTAAGGAGGAAGGGATGAAATGAAAAATTATAATAGGATATAGGACGTACACAAGCTACAGAGATGCGTGGGATTCTTTTCCTGAAGCTGCCTACAAAGGGGGATGAACGATTGGTCGACCAAACTGCTCTCTAATGTCCACGGGGAGTATCCTTCAAGCATCTGCACCATCTGTCAGACACTGCCTAAGTTTACCTGAAAGATGAGAAGGAAATATATGTAAGAGAAATGTTGGAAAGACTGTCATGGAAGGTGAGAAATCACCCCAGTATCCAGCTATTTACGACTAATCGACATCAAAACTTCTAGATCATGATTTTGGTTGCGCAATCGAACAAGGGACTTACCAAAAGAATCGTAAGAATTATTATTATTTGCAGAATAGTAGAAAAGTCATGTGAAAGCAATAAATGAATTTCCCACTCATAGACAGCATTAACTACACTAGTAACAAGCAGTGTTGTTTTACTTTTATGAAAACATCTCGTCATTTAATATAATTTGTAGTGGGTCTTTCTGGATATCCACAGATTTTAAATAGTCCATCACGTTTCCAGACTCAGTGAAAGTTACGGTGTGCTTCTTGGGGGAATATCGTCTTAATCCAGGTGGGAATATTTTTGTAAGAACTATATTTTTATAGTAATTTAGAATCGCACGTTTCTGCTTTTAATTGCCATGATAGACATCTCCAGGTAGCACACTGTGGCTGTAGAGTGTCCGATGTTAGTTGGCGTACAATAGGAGAGTTGTTCAGAAGGGCTTTACCACCGGTCTGTTACATTTCCAGATGGCTATTTGTTCCCTAACGAAACTGGTATGGTTTACTCATAGCATTAAATTTTGTGCCACTTGGTTTGTAAATATTTCATAGTAAAATCATTAAATCTGTTGTTACTTTATTTGTATGACACCCTTGCTAACTTCTTTCTCGCACAACCTCACGTCGTCATTGAATTGTACTTAGAGTTAAAATTAATATTCATAAAATATTAATTTTTCGTTAAATTCACATGAAAAGTTAATAAATCCTGATATTAGAGTGATACATATATGTACCTCTCTCTCCCCTTTTCTATTCCTCCCCACCTCTGTTCCCTTACTATAGTAAATTCTCCCCTTGATCCCCTTAAACCCCTGACCCCATACTGGGTCGTGACTCCAATCATGCCTGTGTTCATTTAGACAATTAAAGCAATTCGGTACTTATAATGAGAGCAAAGTCATTCCTTGTCACCATATTGAATTACTATTATTATTATTATTATTATTATTATTATTATTATTATTATTATTATTATTATTATTATTATTATTATTATTATTATTATTATTATTATTATTATTATTATTATTATTATTATTATTATTATTATTATTATTGTTATTGTTATTGTTATTGTTATTGTTATTGTTATTGTTATTGTTATTGTTATTGTTATTGTTATTGTTATTGTTATTGTTATTGTTATTGTTATTGTTATTGTTATTGTTATTGTTATTGTTATTATTATTGTTATTGTTATTATTATTGTTATTGTTATTATTATTGTTATTGTTATTATTATTGTTATTGTTATTATTATTGTTATTGTTATTATTATTGTTATTGTTATTATTATTGTTATTGTTATTATTATTGTTATTGTTATTATTATTGTTATTGTTATTATTATTGTTATTGTTATTATTATTGTTATTGTTATTATTGTTATTGTTATTATTGTTATTGTTATTGTTATTATTATTATTATTATTATTATTATTATTTTTATTATTATTATTAGGGATAAATACAAGTAGCATAGGTCATACCATCTGGACAATTTTATATAACATTTCTTTATCTCTATCATCAAAGAAGGAAGTTGGCTGAACACCAAATGAACGTTATATCCTCTTTTTGGTTGCCAATGCTCTGTTCCTAGACTTCATTTATTTTCTGGACCATTTATTTTCTGAGGTCCCAATAATGGGATGGCACTGGTGTCATGGCGTTTGGTCGATCATCAGTGGTGAAAAGTTTGTGAATATATTATTTATGCTCCCTCAGCTAGGTCCAAGAGACCCATCAATAACATGTGTGGTCCTCCAGGTTCACTGGTGGTTATAAATGCATAAATTGACGGTCTACATTAAGATCGGTTATATAGCGCATGATGCGCCCCAAATATTCCGGAGTAGTGGTCCATCCTCGGATCTCCAGGTGGGGACAACACTGGGAAAAGAAAAACTCAATATCCTAGTAACAAAGGTAACCAAGTGGCACTTGATGGACTGTATATCTTAGCTACTCATGAATATCATTTTGCAACACATGCATTAAATGTCATGAGCATCTTAAAATTACATAATTTCTTCTAGAATCACTTCTGGAGTTACGGATAAAGTGAAAAAATAACATAGTTGTAATGAAAAATAATAAAATGATCCAATGCCTTTTCGTAGTTGTTTCATGTATTTCAAAACATCCTCACAGAATCACTAATGTTTCAAAATATATCTACACTATTGCAAAATAGAAGAGATTTCAGTTTTAACCAGTTTGTGCTGGCATTTAGAGCATATCCTTAAAGGCAGTTTTGCACTACTCTCGTGTAGCATGGTGGAGTGAAACACTGAAGATGTCGTGACAAAAGAAATAATGCAGATTGGGAAAGACTGCTATCCCAAGTTTCTTTTAAAAGAAGAAATGGCACTAGTTGGAAGTGGAAGTGGGCTTGGTCTCCAGCAGTTTTTGGGATAGAAAAGAAAGGCAAGGGTTTGGGGAAGGCAGGGAAAGACTCGAGGTGGATAAAAAGATTGATACGCAATTCCGGATTCCCATTACCCACCCTTCTGCAGGGCAAAACCACCCACCACCCCCGTAGCACGACGTCGTCTTCCATGCCATATCTCTTGGTGGAGGGAAAAAGAGAAGAGGTTGGCAAACTTGGTTCGTTCACACAAAACTCCGGGCCCGGAGGCGGCTCCCTCCTCTATCTTGCTTGCCGGAAACGAGGATTCTGCTCACTTCAGCTCCTGTGATATTAAACCACTCCGTCTCCTTCCCACTCCGAGAAGGGTAGTAGTCCTCCTTCTTCCTCTGCACACGTTTTCCCATCTTTTCTATTTTCGTGCTGCCCCAGCTCTCCATCCCTCACACCCTGGGCACGTCCTTCGTAAGGTTCCAGAAAACGTAATCTCCCCCAGACCCTGCAGCTACCCACAGTACGGGAATCGGATGCACCAAGTTCTTAAAATCGATTAAGTAAGCTCCTTACTTCACAATGCTTCTCGGTTACTACTTCTGGAAGTACCAGATAAAAATCAGAAGCATTTTTGAAACTAACCTCAACAGAAATCTGATTGTTTTCGCGCCTGCGTGTTATTTCTTGTTCTTCCCTAGTCATTAAAATAGGTGAAGACCTCTATTTCCGTATTTATTATACTTATAAGGTATTGCAACATACTTAAAAGAGAGAGAGATAGGTAGATACTTTGAAAATAAACTCATTCACATAAACAACTAGGAACAATATTGCACAAGTATTTGGACAAATAAGTAAGACAAATCTATATGTTGGATGCATGAGAGTTATATTTCCACTCCATTAAAATTATTCCTGCAAACGTTTGTGGTCCTGTTTACTCTATGCCAACTAAGAAACTTTGTATGATATATTTGTAACTTTTTCTATATATAACCATAAGAAGAATACAGTAGGCTAAAACAATCAGGTGTTTAAAAAGTGGCTCATTCAGAATTTAAATTCCATTCTCTTTACATAACCTCAAGAAAAATCGTATAGTGATAGCCACTTGATAAATATTTGAACATTTAAACCACTAACAAAGTGATTAATGTCGCAAACATTTTATTTGACACTCTAAAGCAATTGGTGTTAGAAGGCATATGAGACGGAGCTACGGAGAGCTCATCTAGAGCGACTGTTCTATCATATGCGTGTAGCGTTGCATAGTTAGGAACGCACAGCACTAGCTTATATTCTCCTAAGATTACTACTGGAAATTCGCCATTGTAATATACCTTGGTATATGCGGCAAGACTTTATGAAGCAGCCTATACAAAGGCAACTGACTACTTTTCTACTATGTGTGGTTCAAGTTACCACTTAGAGAATAAACACCTGACTCCGGTGTTTATGCTTATGATGTGCTTCAACTTCCAATCTTGTCCTTTTGTTATTCCGTTTCCTTACGTAGTATTGAGTAAGAATTGCGATTGACGTAAGCAACTACATATAATTAATTCATAAATTAACTGACCACGGAGCCTGCAGTCCAGGAGCGCGTGCTGAAGTTCGGTTCAACACCAGTGAGTAACGCACATTGAATGTAAGGTTCTTTGTGTAAGTACGACAATAAGCAGATAATTCACATCTTTACATTGTGTTTTGTGAACTGTTAACAATGTCACTTCAAAGCCTGGTATCAGTGGCGCAGGTACTAAGGGTAAAGTAAAGTATTCCGCTCTCATGAGAGAAATACTATATTATAACCCATGGCGCGACGCCCCTTAAGGGGCCAAGGCCTACCAACCCTACTGCCGGCCTCACGCCCATTTACGCACGACAGAGGTGGACGATCATCCAACCGATACGGGGAGGAGATGTGGTCATCCCCCAGTCGGAATGTTAGTTTCCGTGACCAGGGCCGCTTACCTAGCATAAGCTCCTCACTTTCCTCACGATAATGAGTGGGCACCGGTCCTATACCCGGGACCTAAAATCCGCACCACATGGGTGGGATCGAACCCGGGCCGCTTTCCGTGGCCAGGGACTAAAGCATGCTGCCTGCTGCTATGCCACGGCGCAGGACAAGAGAAATACTACCGATTCTTAAAGTATAGGTACAGTTTCCTTAAGGAATTGCCATCTGAGAAAGTGCGTGACCGGATCAATTTTTCACAAATCCAGGAACTCGCGGCCAAAGTATGCATTATGAGTGTGATACTGTGTCTGTATTGTGAATCAAGGCCAAACTTCTAGCACAGAAATGGATGAACCTTTATTTAAATTAAGCTAGCAACTCCTCTGCAGTAAATCGTTTTCAGAAATTCACGCGCATTAATTTCAGTAAGTATATAAATGTTCAATGTTATAGTTTATAATGTTATAATTATCCTTTACTGCGTAACTACGTTCTAATAATTTGTGAGACGACAAACGTTACTTTCCTCGTTCCCTCTCCCTACCTTCCGCTCTTTGGCGCATCAGTTGGCAACAGGTCAGCCATCGAATGGAAGCATTGGTTCAGCTCAGATGCCTTCTAAACGCCGTACAATTGTGTACTTCAAATTTATCTATATTTCTTGGGCAATAAGAACAGCTTGTTTAGCAGTAGGGAAGCTGAGAATAACACAACTATTTTTGAAATATTTATAAAATATAATTTCTGTCAAATAAATGTTTATCTTAGCTTATAGTAGGAATTAAGCAAAGTTTACTATTGTAGGTATGTTGGTTTTGCTTTTCTAGGTATCACCTACACATTTGTTGAAGCTCCATTTCATACTTTTAATTAAACTTGTCCCTTAATAGAACGATGGATTTGCTTATAGTTTATAATATATATATATATATATATATATATATATATATATATATATATTATAAATCCTAAACTTTTTAAATACAATATTCAATTCCGCTGGTGTCATTCAGGGAACCCCTCTTTACATTTCTGCAATGGCATAGAACTTTTATCAAATATTACTTTATGTGATTGCCTTGTAAATGTCGCCCAATATGTCAGTTTTGATATATCTATATGTTTCGTTAAGGATAAGTAGGCGGAAAAGGACGAAAATAGATTTCAAAAGTTTCAGGTTACCAAACACAAAAATACCTCTACTTTGGTTCTATGTACTTCTTGTAGTTTCATAAGTTTTAAAGCATATCATTTAGGGATTTTCAGGTATAACTGTAGCCTACCTTATTATTAAACTGTAGCAAAAAAAAAAAAAAAAAAAAAAAAAAAAAAAAAAAAAAAAAACATACGTTATTTAAAAGGGAGCTCTCAGTGTTCTTAAAATGTTAGGTTAGTTGCACAGGAGCACAAAAACACGTAATTCTACATGCGTTATATATTTTATAGATAGCAAATATTGGAAATACTATCATTGTTATAGTTTTTAAAACTTCCTTTCAAAGTTTTTTTTTTTCATTTTTCTACACATTCGCATTTTCAAATCGTCTGCAAAATTTACCTTTTTGTATATATAGAATATTTCCTTGTTAATAACAGAATAAACACGACGAAGCGTTTTTGATGCTTTACTTGGCTGTGAAGTTCTTTAACAACAGTGTTCATACTATATCAATGTAAAGCAGAAACTGGAATTTTCACATTTCATATTTATTTCAAAACTAAGGCGTAATACCTTTTAAATTTATCTCATAGAATTTATTTATACAGCACTGAACAGACAGTTTGAACATTTATAATTCCTGAGGAGAATACATGTACATCGATGTATGTACATAAAGAATATATCCTCCCTTCTCTTGTTTAACATGCACTATTCATTCTTTCTGCAAACCATGTTGCGGATGACATCTTCGAATATTAACATTTTTTGACTGCATCTATCATTTGCAGACGGCTTGTTAGACGTGTCGGAAAACACATTCTTTAAGATAAACATACAACCGAAATTCGGCAGGATAGATGTCACCTTTATATCAGATATAACCTTTTTAGATTTCGGCGGCCACTTTATTCGAAAATATCTACTGATGTCACTTTCGCCAAATATCTTATTGTTTTGCAGCGGTGTAGGTATGGGAGAGGAGGTTATCTTGCATGAAGATATCCATATCGTAATTTCTCAGTTTGGACCTGACGTAAGTTTTGCGGCATGCCATACAGCTTTAGATTAACAGCTTTCTTATTCCGTTGTTATCTTCGTGGAGGAATTTATGCCTCACTATATACGAATTGTGATAACTTTACAGGCAGGGGAAAAAATTCACTTATATATTGAGCAAACAATTCAGTTTCGTAAAACATTGGGAAATTGTCCTTCGTTTTGTTGCTCAAGGTACATCATTGACTCTATGCTCACCATTCTACAGATAATATTTTGGAATATTGCAATTTTCTTGCATGATAACATCTATCATTTATTGTCGGATTGTTAGATTTGTCAGGAAAACTCGTTCTTTAAGGTAATCGCTCAGTCAAAAGTCGGATTGAGAAGTGGAGATTTCCCTGGTCACATCGTAGGAAAATGTCTGATGAAGATACGATCGCCAACGATCTGGTCATTGTTTTGCAGGGGTGTAGCTATGGGGCAGAGCGTCATCTTGTATGAAGATATCATATCGCAATATCTCAATCTGGAAATGACTAAGTTTTATAGCATGCCATAATAGCACTCGCCATTTACAGTAACAATCCGTCTTATATATGTTATCCTCCTCAAAGAAATAAGGGCTAAAGCTCAGTTCTGAATTGACGACACTCTATACAATATTTTTTAAATCATGAAGACCTTCTTTTCTGATCAAATTCAGCAAATATGTGTGTTAACTTCACTATCAAGAGCAAAGTGTGCTCGTATGAACATTGTACGTTATTCAACAAATCATTATTAATTTGAATCTCTGTTAGGACAAATAAAGCAACATCAAATCTGTTCCAGTTACAGAGACTAACTACCCCATGGAACTCGCACATATTAGAACGACTTCTCGCGAACCTAAATCTATTTATTGTTAATATATTAAAAAATTCTCAGGCAACACCTATGTTTATGGCTGGAAAATCTCGAAATTGTAGCAAAGGAATGGACCGAAACCCAGGAGCAGTGATTGCTTATACCTCTCAAGAAGGAGACAGCTGTTTTCTGTTTTGATACAGTGACATTTGAAGTTGAATGTGTGTGTCGGTGAGGAACTGAACGAACGTTTCTATGTTGACGGGGTTAACCAATCGGAACTGAATTCATGACTCATCGCGGCTAATTACCAGCATTGATGTGGTGTATGTATCAACCGCTGAGAATAGTGTTTCTTGCAGTTTCACAAAACGTCAATTGTGATAAGATTTAAGCTTCTATGAATGGTAATAGCAATGAATCACAAGCACTTTTGCAACGTATTTATTGGTAATAAGTACCGACGTTTATATCATTTAACACAAATTTCCATGGACTTTTCCATGTTACAGTTTTACAAATACTGGGAGCTAAACCATAGACATTTGCAACTGAATAATACATAATTATTAATAACCCTTAATTAATAATATCCAATAGTTCATTGTTATACAAGAATGCACAAGCGAAAATAATGCTACAATATTTAAGGAAAGGAGCAGGGCTTTCATCAAGCTTGTGATATGTCCCGGTTATAGTCACGCTGCTCGAACGGTTACCATGGATTTATCTTTGATAATTGATACCTCTCAGATAAAGCACTGATTACTCCACGTGGAGGGAACTTATATCTGTCACTTGTGATTCCTGCCAATTCCATTGGCTGAAATGATGCGTTCTTTGGTACTTAGTACAGGTCCAGGAAGCGCGGCAGTTCCCCTCTCTTACAAGAATAATCAGTAATTTATCTGAGATGTTTCTGTTAACAAAGATAAAGGCATAGGAACCGTTCGAGCAGTGCGACTATACCTTCTTGGCTTCAAGAGAGTTGCAGTTGTTAAGCCTATTTCTCCTTTACTGGAATTAAAGTCGGTCAGTAATAGCTACGGTAAAATTCGACAGCGCAATGCCTTGCTGGGTTATTATTGGGTGCATTGAAAGCTCTTGTATATAGAGAAAATGACCAAACAGTGCATTCCAGATCTTTCTGATTTTAAAAAGGAAGAAGCCACCCGAAAGCAATAAATAATTACGAAAATTACTTTAAATAATATAGGTACTCATTTACAAAGTTATGAATATATTGTAAGTTTTAAATCCATGCTCCCTTACTTCCCATTTTCTGAAGGGCATTGTCCCGTCTTAAGATATTTTGCGATTGTGTGTCTGGTATTGTTTATTTAAGATATTACGAGTAGTTAGGTGAAGTCTTGCAGACCGGCACCTCCTTCAGAGTTTCTGAGTCATTTAGACGCTCCAACCCGTTCTCACTTCGCAACTATTTCCAACAAACGTTTCAAACTAACCACACCCCCACAGACAAACACGCAGGCAGAAATACTTTAAACTTGCCCTAAGCTTCTAGAATCCTCTCTATGAACGTTATATGCAAATTTAACTTGGGGAAAACAAGACTATTCCTTGCCCCCTTTCCCTCAAATTTTAAGCCTTCTATTCCCTATTCTCTCTACCTTCTCCTCCTCCCATATTTCCGTCTCAATTACTTCCCTCCCCGCGCACCTCTTATGCTAAGCCCCGAAATTCCCCGCTGAAAGGCTTATACAAAGCTTCGAATATATTAGATTGCAGCCGGGTGGGTGATAATCCCGCGTTATTTATACTTAGACGGGATTAGCACCTTTCCATCCAGCCAGCGGAAATCTTCTCGCCATGAGCTCCGTTTTCTTCTTATATTGCTCCAAAGTGATACTTGAAGGGTTCTTAGCATCGTAAAAGAGCGGAAAATGACCACTTCTTACCGACCGGACCATCTAGCATCATCGTTCACGCTTGGAGATTTGTAAATATTTGAAGATTTAGCTACTCGCATTCTTTGTTAACCCTTTTCTGTGCTTGAAATCCCAGCTCCGGTACTATCCAAAATATTTGGATGATTTTTAGAAAGCTTTAACATCTTATAACGAAATTCTTATTAGAGGTGGATAAATTCCGAACATGTAATAGGTAAGGTGGCCTAAATCGCACCAGTTTATAGAAACATCAACATAACTTTATAAATATATGGAATTGTAAGTGCAAATATTGTCCATTGAAATTGTCAGTATGTAAGCATGCTTTGTATATTTTGTCAAATTTTTAAATCTGTTAGAAATATTAATTAAACATTGAAACGGATTTGCTTGTAATTGGTGCCATTTAGGAAACTGTTGCCAAAATCGCACTTATAGTTGCCAAAATCGCACCTCGCTAATTAGTACTGAATTCAATTGACTTAACATTTAATTGAACTTTTAAATCTACTGACATTCAACACAGTACACATGAAACAATTAAACAGACAAATGATACAACAGTTGCTTAAATCAAAATGTCATATATCACAACTGGCAAGTGTCACAAAAGAAAACGACGTCCTCTTTGTAGTTTCCAGAACATTCTTCGTGCACCCACTTTGTACATGTTTGGCACTGAACCATATTTTTAATCGTATCCTCCTCACAAATGAAGCAAAACCACGATTCTTTATTTTTGGTTGATGCTACCCTCTTCTGGCAAACTTTCTTTCTTGGGCGTCCTTCTTGATTTCTACTTGTTCCTGCGTCAGGATTTTCGAAGTTGTCGGCGAGTTTCCTCTTGAATTTCTCAAGCTTTTTATTTGCAGCCTCTTTTTTCTCTTCCAGTTGTAGTTTATAGGGCGTTGCTGTTAACACCTCTGCTTTATGTGCACCCTTTGACAAACGCTTCCCTTGCTTGCTGGTGATCTGGGGCAGAGGACTGATCTGTTTCACTGAAACCTTAAGACACCTGGCATTCCTGTTACTTTCCAGGTCTACTTCTTCTAGTTCTTGATAACTGCCCACAGTTGATGCCGGATCCACGACATTGGCAGCTTGTTCTATTAACTCATCTGATGTTCCTTCCATTGAGTTGGAAGCTGGTGCTAGATGAAGTGCCACAAAGTCTGTGTCTTTGAACACATTTCTATCAAGAGGCCAAATGCCAGTGGTTTTGAACCCAGATATGGCGTTAGACATGCAAGCTGCTTTGGCATAGGCTTCAGCAAAAATACCCGCCACACTGAACTGAGTGACCCTCTCCTCTTTCCGCAGATGTTTCCTTACAGCTTCATCATAATACAGCTGCAGAGGTTTGAAGAAAGACACATCAAGAGGCTGCAAGCGATGAGTAGTGTGTGCTGGTAGCTGCAGAAGAATGATGCCATTCTCTTTAGCCAGTTTGATAGCCTCTAGGTTTTTCGAATGTGTAGAATGACCATCGAGCACAAGCAAGACTTTCTCTTCAACAGAAGGTTTAACAAATTTTATAAAATGACGTAGCCACTTTATAAACAGGTCGGAGTTAATGTAGCCTGTTTCAGATACCTCGACTAGACTGCCCTCGGGTGCTCCAGTTTTGAGATCTATGCAGTATCTCATTCTTTTGAAAATTAGCATTGGGGGTACAAAATTACCGACTGCATTACAACAGCAAACTGCTGTGGTATTTACTCCTCTTTCTCCTGTAGCTAGTTGACAAACTCTGGCTTTTCCTTTTTCCCCAACTATCTTGGGAGATTTCTTTTGTACTGTTGAAATTCCCGTTTCGTCAACATTATAGATTCTCAGAGCGTTTAACTCATTATCGTCAATAATCTTTTGTAGGGCATCAAAGAAATCCATTACATTGTGCTTGCAGAATCCTTTAGCTCTAGCAACAGAAACATTTTCCGGTTGTCTTAAACTTAGATGAGGATGACGCTTCATAAAGGAGTAGTACCATTTAGTACCTGCCATCTTGCTTTCATGATTGAAGGGATTTTTAATATGCGGATTTGCATCTAAAATATTGTAAGCCAGTTTTCGCACTTCTGCTCTAGTTAGGCCCATTAGTGCAGACTCAAAACTAAGAATAACTTCTTCTAGTTCTTTTTCAGCCTCTACAGGCAGAGCTGTTTCTCTCCCATTCACTGAAGAATGTGGCTGACGTTTAAAACCTCTCCTCACTTCGCCACGGTAATGCCTAAGGAATGTTTTCTTAGGGATTTCGTACTTTGTAACGATTTGATTAAGTCTGATTTTTCCCTCACTGTAATCCTTGATTGCCAGCTCCATATGTTCTGCCGTCCACTTACCATATTCTCTCTTCCCCGCCATCACAAACTGCAATCAAGTGAATTATAATAGTTAGTATCAATTCTCGTAACATGGCGCAATGGCGGTGCGATTTGAGCAACCCATGATGGTGCGATTTCGGCAAAGCGGCCATTTTATGCTTTCAACCCTGCTACTCCTAACCGCGTGCAGTTTAACGAACGTTTTTATCGTAAAAATGTAGCTAAAGGAAGCAACTATCTTTAAAAATATAGTAAGAATATGATGAATAACTTACCAATAGATAGGATGCTTAGACGATTGTTGGGAAAACTGCGGAAATATGAACAAAAAACTTCAGATTTATATTGCAACACAACGAACACAGCCAACCTCACTAAACTACTGCACAGGCACATGTAGGTATAGAACTTACAAAAACTGCCGCTAGATCGCGGATGCAGACAGAAGCACTGTTTCTGGAGAAAATGGTGCGATTTAGGCGTGGTGCGATATAGGCAACCTCACCCTACGTTGAAAATATCACATGTTATTACATTTTCGTGCAATATTTCCATAACTTCTTTTAGAAAACATAGATACCGTCGCATAAGTAATGCTATTTTTAACAAAAACAGTTATTTGAAATGTGTTCTGACAAATTAAATCTTCTTCTCTTCTTCTTCTTCTTCTTCTTCTTCTTCTTCTTCTTCTTCTTCTTCTTCTTCTTCTTCTTCTTCTTCTTCTTCTTCTTCTTCTTCTTCTTCTTCTTCTTCTTCTTCTTCTTCTTCTTCTTCTTCTTCTTCTTCTTCTTCTTCTTCTTCTTCTTCTTCTTCTTCTTCTTCTTCTTCTTCTTCTTCTTCTTCTTCTTCTTCTTCTTCTTCTTCTTCTTCTTCTTCTTCTTCTTCTTCTTCTTCTTCTTCTTCTTCTTCTTCTTCTTCTTCTTCTTCTTCTTCTTCTTCTTCTTCTTCTTCTACCTCACGGCTTTGGATTGTTTAACCCGTTCCGGCTCCAAATTGGTCTGCCCATCTTTTCTTCGGTCTTCCTTGGTTTCTTCTTCCTATAGGTTTATAGTTTAAGGCTATTTTTGGTATTCTGTTATTACTCATCCTCTGAACGTGTTCTTTCCGTTGATTTCTATTTCTTTCAATAGTATGATTTATTTCTTCTATTTTTAATTCTGTCCTAATATGCTGACTACGTTTTTTTATCAATTTTGGTATATCCGCTATTGCTCTTATGAATTTCGTTTCTGATGAGTGTATTCTCGTACTATTTCTTTTGGTTAGTGTCCATGTTTCTGATCCATAGATCAGAATTGGTATTGCCATTGTTTTGTATAGTTTTATTATAGTGCTTGCTTGCTTTATTTTTAATGTTCTTTTTATTGTGCCTGTTATAATATTTTCTCAATTATATCAGCTTCCCCTTGGTACGAGACATTACATCCTAAATACTTAAAGTGTGATTTCTGCTCAATTATTATGTTATCTAACACTATTTTTGATCATACTGGATTAATTCCTTTAAATGCCATGGTTTTGGATTTATTTTCTAATATTTTCATTCCATATTCTGTAGCAATTTTATCTAGATTATACAGCATTTTCTGCAGATCATCTTCATTTGTGGCCATTATTATTTGATCATCTGCATACAAAATAGTTTTCAATTTAGCTCCTGATACATAAATGCCTCCATTGACTTTATTCGACCAAATCCTTACTAATTCGTCAACATACAAATTACATAATTTCCAAATTATAGACCATTATATTATATGGTCTTGAGCCACTGTTCAGTGAGGTTTATTACCCCACGATGGTGTCAGTCTCTGCTTTTTATGCGAAGAATTCGGTGACACCCACTTGCACTGATTTAGCGTTGTCAAAATCTCTTCCGCATAGAAAATGGGCCATGGCTTAAAAAGATGATAATTTGACAGTCCCAGATCAGGGCTGTATGCTGACTGTGGTAGCAGTTCCATTCCATCCCTATTCCCTATTGTTCGTGCAATATTGCATTGTCCGTTGTAATGAAACTCTACTTTGGTTAACCAATGCTGGGTATCTCAGTCTCAAAATTTCACCAACTCGTTCCATTTGTTGAGAATAAAGATCCACATAAATGGCCAACCCATTGGAACAAACTCCTAGTAAATCAAAATTCTTCAAAAATTCTTCAAACCCCTTCAAAATCCTACCAGACACACACATTTTCTTTGAACCGAACTGATTTTTTAACGACAACTTTGGCAGGTTGGCGCGGATCAAACCAATGTTGGAGGCATTAGCTTTTCGGTAATATATCCATTTTTCATAACAAGTGACAATTATCCTGACAAATCTATCCATGCGATTACGGATACTCTGACGACAGATCTCTACTCTACTTTCAGTATGCTGACGTGTCAGATCATGAGGTACAGATCCACAGCTTCTGTATGGTTTTATAAGTGCCTTAACGTGTATGGAATCTTTTGATGCACCAAGTTATTCTGGAAGCCTACGGGTGCTTTTTTGCGGATTTTTTTTTCGCAAAACTTTGTGTGCATCCACAGTATACCATGCTTTAGGACTTCCAAAAAGTGAAACGTTTGGGACCATTGTTGTTCCACACTTTCTCTAACGACACCTTCTCTTTCCATTTCACATATTCTTCGAGCTGCGATAGCGGTTTTTTGGCTTATATATATTACGTCCTCCAACGTTGTCAAATCGGACGATGAATGAAATGGGTGAAATGAGGCTCAAATAAGGTTCATGGAGCTTAGAGTTACCCGACATTCGTCTTTCAGGATAAGGGAAACCCCCGGAAAAAACATTCTCCAGGTAACTCACCCTAACCGAGATTCAAACTCGGGACCTCTTGAACGTGAGGCAGACACGCTTCCACCTATGCTACCGAGGCCGGCTTCATAATCTTTTTTCCAGTAATGTTTTAGACGGACTCTTAAATTCAAACTTTTTTATCTCGATTTTGTGATTGTTTATTAACAACTGAAGACTGACATATGCTTGCAAAGTACGCAACACTAGCTATGACATCCTGTAAATAGCATTTCCAAACCAAAGAAACCCAATAAATATTCCAAAACACTAAAATCAAGAAACCGACTTTACTTATGTGACAACCTAATATGTAATTGATATATGCTATCCTGAGAGTCAGGTTACATTTATAAGTTTATCGAACTTCTATCTTCCAGAAACATCTGGAAATCCGACTGAAATTATTTTGTCATAAACGAACATTTGATATATTTTTGAAAACTAATTCTAACAGATACGAAGACTGAATTAGTTTTGTACACTAAAACTAATATGATTCAAATCAGGAACATTGGAATTCAGATTCATATCTGTAAGGAAACAAACAAATAGTTTAAAAGGTTTTTTTTGACGCTGTTTCTCTTTGTGTGTGCGAAAAGGCTTTTAAGAAACGCTACAAGAACATATTCCTAGAGTTTTAACAAATACCGAAGATCATAGGCGATTTTTTTAAATTATAATAGGACTAAAATAGTCAGTAGCAAACATAACAAATAAAGGATTACCACCATGTTTCCCAAATTTTCCTCTTTTTAAACATATATGTCTTGAGAGACAAGAACGTGCAGTAAATAGTAAACGGTACAAACAACGTTAAGGCACAACATTGTACTAGGGAAGGTATTAAATAACTTAGTTTCCCATAATTCGGTGAATAGTTCTACAGAAAAGCAGAAAACAACGAATAACCAACAGAAACAGCGCAATAATCAGTACATTAAAATCGAACGCATAACTTGCAGGAACCTCTTACATGTTTCAACTAGAATATCGATATCATTATCTGTATTATTTATAAATTGTGTGTTAAAATGTTAAACTCTGATTAAATTTCATGTTGTGAAACAAATAGAAATTAGTTTACTTAATCCTTTTTTCTTCTTCAAATGACACTCTTCCTTGTACAATTGTACCCCTAAGGACTTATAAACCTTGAGGCAGAGTCTGTCGAGAAGAAAGCGAAGTTTGTACCATGGCACAGCCAGCATGCTTGATCACCAATTTTTTGTGTGGCAGAGAAAGAAAGGTAATGCAATGTCATGATAAAACCAACGATAGGAAAATTTGCAGTTTAAATTATACAACCAGCATTCGCTTTACAACCAAGAACAACCGGATAAGATTGTTGGGCTCCGGGACTCCGGTCACTGGCTTATAGTGTTCAAAGTAATTGATCATTAACGAGTGCAGAAGTCAGGTATTATAGACACGTTGCGTCAGCCCCATTTCAGTGAATAATGAACTTCTTTTGTAAGCCCGGGCTTTACAAGCCAAGACCACAACACAGAAAGGTGAGAATCTCATTAGAACTGAAAGAAAAAAACAACTGTTTGGTTTAACATTGCGGGAGGGGGCAGAGAGAAGCAGAGTAGATAATATTATGAAAGTGTTCTACTGTAGGAGTAACTTATTCGTACTTCCTGGTGGTTCTTGTGTGGTCGAGCTAACATCTTGAAAAATGTTTGACTGGTCAAACTTGGAAGGTAGGTACAGTCCTTTGCTTTACTTTGCCCATAACTACTCACAAGCAAAAATAATTGTAAACAACTTCAGTGGCTTACACTTAACTGGTGACAGAACACATCAAATGCATTACCTAAATGCTTTGAAGGAATTAAAATCAATAAAAATATAGCACAGGAAACCACCTAAGTTCCAGTGTATGTTATTTTTTCTTAAAACCGAAATATGTAATAGGGACAGAACATATATAAATGTTATTAGGATATGAAAACTTATAAAGGTATTTTAGCTATTAAGTGGTTTATACATCCACGTAAGCACGTTTGAGAGAAAAATTTCTAATATTAACCACGGACCACCAAAGGATGCAATACATGAAGTCCTACTTCTGAAGTAGAGTTTAAAGAAGTTATGTATATAAGAGCTAAATGAAATGATTAAATCATAATATTAAGCAATCGGTTTGTTTGACAGACTCAATATAAATTCAGCGTGAAGCCTTAAACAACAGACACAAATCCTCATTATCGAAACAGTTGACATGTTATTGGATTTCAGTGACTATCAGACCTCAAGAAACCTTAAATCCCCATTGGTATAAATCAACTACTCTATCATTATTAAGTTTCGATAATCACCTGTAAATTGTGGAAAACGTCAGAGAAATAAGATGCAATTTAATGTTAAGTTGAACACTCCACTCCTCTGGTACAAAATAGATGATAGTCGGCAACCAGCTCAATAATCATCATAGGAAGCAGTGGCAACAATAATACCGATTAAATAGTAGTGTTCAAAGATGTGTCTACTGCCCTGTGAAGTACTGGAGAAAAGCATTTATGAGTATTGACTGAGTGGATCTACAAAGTAAGTTGCAACAAAATATTTTTCCCCGGTTTGAAAGACGAGGCTTTCAGACTTTGTGAGTGACAACTATTTTTCATTTTGTTAGGAAACTAAAGGAGTGGTTTCATAAATATGAAGTAATACTGAATCAAATTTATCCGTGAAATGGAAACGCCATATAGCTAGCAAAAGGAGCTTAAATTGGTTTTCTGAGTCCTACGTACACATTTACATTCTAAGCCTTCTATAAATTTGAATCCTATTTCTTATTAATTATCATTAGCCCGCTAACTACTGTTATTAACATCTACATTTGATAGAAGGTGCTAGTTGTTTCCTCTTACCATTTCTCTGCTGTGTTCAATGTTTACTCCCATTGTTGCTTTTATAAATTTTCCCAGTTTCCCAATCTTCTCTTGCTATGTTTCTCCCATATTTCACAGCCTACCTGCTCTTATTTTTCTTTACATCTGTATTTGTTTATATTCACTTTATAGCTTTTGCCTATAGCTTATAGCCTGTTGCAAATATGAATTTCATTTGTTTCTTTTTTCCTTTAGCCCCTCATTGTTATTACTCTTATTTCCTGCATTTCTAAGTGGCTGTATTCTTTCCCATTTCGTTTCTTTTTCCTCTTCGTTGAATTTTCTAACAATTACTAAGAATGGCTAATAGTAATTATAATAGATTATAATCTATTGTGGGAATTGAGATTTCGAAAGCAAAAGGAAGAAAATTAGATAGAGAAATAGGTATATGTAGAAACTGCGGGGTTGGACAAGAAGATACTCGCACATTTGCTCCTTAGAATAAGAGAGCAGCTTAATACTAAATTTTCTGTAAACAGAAATAGTATACTATAGTTAATTAACGAGAAACTGCAGAAATTACCATGCAACAACTCATAGTATGAAACGAAATTAAAAGTTACGATTATCTCTCTAATGACCTAAGTTTAATTGAAGTTGTATTTGTTTATAAAGAAAAGGACATAGAAAAACTTAACCTTTTGAAATTAATTAAAATTTACATTGTAACCATAAACAATATTAAATAAGTCAGGCTCACAAAAAACTCGTGTACATCATAAACTTCAGACATCAATGACCTTTGGATATCTCCCTTTACTTCCTAAAGCTTAAAACATTTCATTTTTTATATTTTGGTGTGAGTGACCATCTTAAGAACTGAGAGAAATTGCTTCCTTCCTCGGAGTGCGCCCCAAGCGATTGAGGCAACGTTATCGTGCTGCTTAAACGTCGCGTCACTTTACAGCAGGGGTCACGAGAGTGGGTAACATATGCAACTCTGGTCCTTGTGGTTCCTGCGGGACTCTGTACGGCGTTACAGAGCTATCCCCCAAGAAGCGGCACCTCGGGACCTCTCTCAACACCCTACGGCATGTATAACCTGCAGGAAATGGCCAATTTTCTCTCCCGCTCCTCGCACGACCGCAACGACGGTTATGAAGATGATGGTGGTGTTTTGAGAAAGGCACTGGGGCAGAAAGAGAACGTCATAAATGTGCATTTATACCTTTTTTTTTTCCCTCCTTCTCTTTCCTCTTACCCCTAGATTTCCACTTACTTGCTTATGTTCTGCCTTAAGTGGCGTTTATCACTTATTGCTTCATCATCGCGTACCCTCTCTAGTAGTTTTGGTCCATTAGGTATAGAGATGAAAATCTGTTTAAGGAAACGATTCATTTACCCTTGTTCCTTCCGAAAACTCGATCATCCTTAAGGATATTAAGAGCATTCGTAATCATCAAAAGTAAAAGTAGTTTGATATAAAACTGTCCTTAACTCCAGTGGAAAGTAAATTAAAGCTGTAAGGAGAAAATTTCTACATAGGGAACAGTTTGAAGGCTGTTTGAATGAGCGTATTAGAATTAACCCATGTTGTATTAAATTTCACAATCAAATATATTGTTCTACATTTTAAACTACTCCATATCACACAATCACATATACCCTTTGACCCCCCCACCTCCGCAAAAAAAGATAAAAAACAAAAGAAAATATTCTGGAAGCATTAGTGTTTACACAACTAATATTAAGGCAGTTTTATAAAAACATTGTATTTATTTTGAAACCGATAAGATGTGTTATTTGCGTTTTTATAAAACAGAAAAATGCACATCATGGATTCGAACTCATGTTGGTTCACTTAAGAGACACATGCGTTTTACCGCTTGGCTACCATAATTAGGGTGACGCCAATCTCTCTCGCATAGCTTTGAAATGAAGCCAGAGTGAAGTGAGCGTCAGCGAATACTTCCGAATATTTCCGAATCTTATATATATATAATTTTTTATTGATCGATCAGCAGTAAAATGCTTTACAGATCAGAGTGAAAAGAAGGTAACAGAACAATACATTAAAGAACAATAACACTCAGGGGTAGGCTAACAGGCCGCCCCCTAACTACATTAAGGGTATGTATGACTGAAATTTTCAAATTCTGAACTAATAATGCTAGCTTTTTCAAATTTACACCATAGGTGTAGTATAATGTAAACATGTTACCACCTAAATTTAAACCATTTTTCTCCATCGGTTTAGAAATTATGTTAAATTTTGTATGTTTTTTGTTACGTCACTAAAACAGTCCCTTGCGACAAAATATTTTGAATTTTGGTCTAATATTTTAACCCTATGTTCATAATACACATACTTTTTGAAATTGCTCTGGGTTTTTCTGTGTCTCCTTTAGTTTAGGTCACAAAAATTTTTTAATTTACAAATATTCTTTTTTGTCTAAAAAGCTGTAAGTTTTGTGTTTGAAAATTAAAAACATATCCTTATATACATTTCACAATAAAACCTAGGGCAATTTCCATTCCTCATGATATTCTGAACCTGTGTAGGAAATTTCATGAATGTAGTACAAAAATTGCATCGCAAGGAGCATTTTACAGGAAGAAAAATGCTGAAAATATGAACATTGAGAAAACAGCGATTAAAGATTTGATTGCATAACTCACATTAAAATCCACCAGGCTGATAGGTTGGACCCTCAGATTTATTTTTCCTCTCCTCTGTTGCTGCTTTTTCCACCTTTTTCTTTTTTAGATGTGGCTTTTCGTCTGCACAACTTAGCTTCTTGCTTTGCAGGATACGAGTCTGATCTCGCTGCACTGAAGTTTTCCTTGCTGAGTCTACTACACTTTCACCTCTGATATTTTGCTGCAGCTCCAATGACTTAAGACTACCCATGTTAAACTCACTGATGCTTTTAATAACAGCAAGATCCAATTTTTCTTTTGATATGAAAACTTCCTTTGGGCACTTATTCCATATGACATGATGCAAAGATTCATTGGCATTCTGTGTTTTTCCTGTTTTGCACCTCTCTAGTAATGTTGTAGAAGCTAGCCTCTGATATATTGGCAACATTTTAGGAACTATTTTGTCTGAAAGCCTTATTTTTCTTTTCTTGAATTGAAAATTTAAGAACGGAAAACAGACAAAGAATGTGGATGTAGGCAAAAGAGGGCGTGACTCTGACAGAGTTTAAAGGCCACCGACATTTAAATAAGCATTTAAAAATGGCCTCCGGATGCAAATTATGCATTTTTCACATTCGGGAATGTCTAAATTATTTTATAGAATTAAAATAAAAAAAGTCGTTATTTTCACAATTTTCATGAAATTTCAGTCATACATACCCTTAAGTTAGAACTCCAATAGTACTCTATGAGAAATTATGTTAATATTGAAGATGTGAGACAGATATCAAGCACTTGAATCACTCGAATCAGATGTAACACTCAGAAGCAGGTCCTGTGGTAGTCTCCTCTACAAGCGTGAGGGTTGGCGCGTGCGGACGCCGATGTTATAATGCACAGCTCCTGGAACTTCTTGCAGCGTGGAAAAGAAACGACGCGCGATCCTGCGAATGTAGTTGTGAAGAGGTAACAGTCCTAGTTCGTGATGGAGCTGCTGTTTACGGATGAAGCCTGGAGCGTTGGTAGCGGTGCGCATGAAGCGATTCTGTATAACCTGAAGACGACGCAGATGACATGTGTGTGCGGCCCCCCACACGTGGCAGGCATAAGTAATAAGAGGACGAACGAGTGATTTGTAGAGTAACAATGAAGACTATGCCGAGGCTGGAGCGGCGATGCAATAAAAGTGAGAGCTTTGAAAGTGGCCCGGAGGCCACTGATATAAGACTTTTCCGAATCAAACTTTGTTTCCGTTAGCTGTTCATTTGTTTTTTCTAAGGCTGTATACCTAGTACTCTGATTATATGATTTTATTTGGAGAGATTTTTATATTCAAATGAATTAATTTCATTTGCCTCCTCCATGTCCATGGTGAATCCCATTTTATCTCTCGTAATTGAAACTTCATATAAAGTCAACCATTTTTAATAACCATACAACAATGTTTAGATACAGATGAAACAGGTTATGTGTAACTATACTGCAGCTTTGTAGGATCATAGTGCCGAAGTAGCAAATGTTAATATGAATCGACTCAACATACAACATACAACTCTGCTGTTCACGATTCGAAATGTTTAAGAAATAAAGTCGATAAGTTTAGATTTAGTTTGAATGTTTTGTTCATCCTTAGAAAAAATTTATATGCATAATTAATTGATGGAATACCAAATGTGTACCTTTTATTCCGAAAATTGTATACTTACATATATTTTCAAATCAGAATACTTTAATTTTATGTGATAGATTTGCAAATCGTATCCATAGCATTCATAACTTAAAATATGTTTCTCGCGAAACAGAAGTTGAATTTGTCTTTCACTAATTTCGCCGGTCTTAAAGCCAAGACAAAGGAGACATATGCACTGAGGGATCATTCAGTTTGCGTGCAGTCATTCCTAAAATTCCTTGATTCAGTTTAATTAAGGACATCCCAATTGGTAGCCGCTCTGAGTTAATGCAAGTAAAATAGAACCTCCTTGGACCATTCATATTACTTCAAACTATTATATATCAATGACGTAATGTGTGTCCACCTGTTGAAGTGGAAGCACTGAATCATCATCATACACATGGCTTTTGACAACACGCATAATATAGAGGTCATTGGGAATGGCCACCATACTGGGCCCCTTGTTCCTATGCCCCAAAGTGGCGGCACCCCCTGGAGGGAGTATGAGGCGAAGCAGACAGAGGGTGGCCGACCCAAGGAGCCACGACGGTACAGAGGGTAGGGTCCCTATAGTTTACTTGGATACGCACTTTCTCCGACAGTCCAGGACAACGAACTCGCTCCCCTACGGCGGGAGGCAACGAGCCCAGCAGCCGAGTCTTAATAGTCCCAGGCAGGTGATCCGAGCCCCAAAGGTCCCTGACTGGCGGTCCCAAAATGGTCCCAGCAGAGGAGCGGAGACTGGCAACCGACCTACCGAAGGAGGAAGTAGTTTTCCTCTGAGCATATCATCCTGCCACGCACCGCCGAGACTCCTACAGACACTTCGACCCTGAAAGAGACCACCAGATGTGAAATGATAATGGAGATGAAATGGAGGGATAGGAAATTGATAGGATGTAATTAAACTACCCAGCATTCGTCTAACGACCCGGGAAAACCCCGAAAAATTCCGTGGGTTAGGTAGATCGGCCCCGGGAATCAAAGCCGAACCTCCCGAATGTGGGCCACAGACGAAACTGCCTGAAGCATCCCTCTCGGTATGTAGATGTCATGCTATAGCATTTACATGCAGTATTAAAGTTGTTGTAGCAATATGTGCATTGACTGTGAAAGGAATACATGATTAACTTTTATTGCTCTTCCTTATTCTTCAAATATGGGGAAAATTGGTCGGAGCCGTATAAAAAAGCAGGAAAACTGTCTATTCAGATATGGAAACCAATGCTTTAGTTATGCTGAAAACATTTCTTTGCGCAAATGAAACCAGATAGCTTTTTGTTTATTTATGCCACTTTAAACAAGTGCACGCTTTAGTTCACTTTTTCCTAACAGCTTAAAAAGATGACCTTTATAATACACACACACACACACACACACACACACACACACACACACACACACACACACACACACACACACACACACACACACACACATACACACACAAACACAAATATTATAAAAGTCACCTTTTTAAGGTCTTATATATAGGAGTTACATGACTTTCTTTATCTTGAACAAATTCAAAACTCTCCTCTACATGGACAGTATTTTGTTTACTGCATATCGCGACAAAAATATGCATACGTGATTTTTTGCATATTTTCTTACAAATACAAGGAAAATAATGTAATAAGCTGAAGCTATAACCCAATCTTTTAAGGGACACCCGATGTTTGATGGCTTTGGAATTCCATTCTCTTTGCATGGCCAAGAGATTTTAAAGAATTCGAATAATACATTTTTATTGGAGAAAAGCAATACTTTTAAACCAATAAGGAGGAATATCTAGAGAACTCTTAGGTACTCAAACATTTATTGGAAATTGCATGCTTTAGCGAAATGTACATTTCCGTGTATAGTAAGATTGTCTGTCTTTTACACTTAACAAAGGATGCAGGATCTAATAATGAAGATGGATCCAAAGATATGCATTCTACTTGTTACATCTTAAATGTAACACACACCACACACACACGCGCGCGCGCTCTCGAACACAAACTGCATGAATTTGTTTTGTAGAGTTAGCACCTTGCCACTATTTGTATATAAACATAAACAAAAATTAATTATACCATAAAAACATAGCGGTTTGTTTTCATCGTACTGTGGTGTAATATTATAGGGTAATAAAATGTCTTATATATAACTACCAAGGGGCTTGAAATTTATTCCCTTTAGTATGGTTTCCTGTTTGTCCGAATGTAGAAAAGGGGAAAAGAATTCCATTACCTACATTATTTCCCAAGGCGGACGTTACAGAAAACAGGTTGTTCTCCAGTAAAACGCGAATTCTTGTTTTATTATTGCTCTGTTCTATACACTACTGAATGCGTGATACACGCAGTTTTGTTATCATGTGAATGATTTAACTAGAAAATCACCCCCCCCCAAACATCTTTTCTTTGTAAAATTATGCCACCATGTGTGTGTGCTTGTTTGTTTGTTCGTGTGACAGAGAGAGAGAGAGAGAGAGAGAGAGAGAGAGAGAGAGAGAGAGAGAGAGAGAGAGAGAGAGAGAAGCGGAGAAAGAAGACGCCGTACAACTGGAATGCAAAAATTAAGAGAGATATAAGTTTGTTTCTTAAGGACACTGCGAGGTTATTTTTACCCATACAAGGCTAATTTTTACCAATATTAAAATTTGAATATATAGAAAACTAGACATTATCAGAAATTGACATTCGGTATGACTACTGTATAAGAAATAAAATGTGTAGTGTTTAACGCCCGCTTTTACTACATACGGCACCACAGGCGACTACTGTATAAGGATGTGTGCACTTAACTACTGTATAATATTTAAATTACGTTCATATAGGTCCATACAAAAGGGGCATAAATCACACCGTGTGTCCTGAAAAAATATTGCACCCTATGTTTCAGGTGCACTTTACTTGTTGTAATTTAAAGCTACATGCACCAAGTTTTATCCTAAATAACCTAAGATACAGTTTTATAGTATCGGCTAAATGAAAATCGCATATAGTTTATACTATGCACATGAGTAAAAAAAGAGAAGATAATATTTTCAAGGACTGAGAATTTGTTTTCATCCATTTTATAAATCACATGAATATAAATGTTAGCCAAATAACCACTACAAATTTTGTGTCAATATCTTTAGTTTTTGAGAAACTTGCACCTAAAGTATGAAAAATCAAGGTTTTGGGAAATCACGATCAAAGATTAAGCACCATTCTCAGGAAGTGGGCGTATCATTGCGCCGCCATGTTTAAATTGACGAATTAAAGGACTTTAATACCAGCCGACAACCTATGTTATATATATATAATTTTAGAGCTGAAGAATTATATAATTTTTAACATTAAAAACAAAAAATGGATTTTTTGAAACCTATGGACCTCTCCCAGTGCCCTTAAATATATCACGTTTAAACAAGGCAAGATTTCTTACGAAATCTTCGGACTCCGGCAAATCTTTCCTTTCTTTCCTTTTTTCTCGAAAACTGCTCTACTTGAAATACTTAAGTTTCATGAGTTGGCATAATGAATACAATATAGCCGTAAAACTATCATGTTCCTAAAAATAGCTGTTTACAGCATCAGTGACCTCCTCGTTGCTGTGAAATCTTCGTCCTCTAAGAAATTCTACTCTCATTAACTCATTACGCAGTGTCGTCTTCATTCCAATCCAGAGACATTAGTTCTAAAACGTACTGAGATGAAAATACATTTATAGTTAAATTATTCAAGTTAGGTGGAATAGAGCTCCTAAGATCATACTCCAGTTTTCGTCCAGAGAGGAAAAGATTTTTTGAAAGCTTTAAGAAAAAGATGGACGAGAGTATTTTGCTGAATCGCAGCGGATCTTGGACTTCCCCTTTGGATTAGGTGAAAATGTTGATAGGCACATTTCTAGAAAAAAAAAAAAAAAAAAAAAAAAAAAAAAAAAAAAAAAAAAAAAAGATTCCAGAAAATATACTTTTGTTGTGCATATGATTTTAATATATTATATTCATTTCAACTCTTGTAAGGAGTTTGTAATACAATCTGATGTTGACATTACGTACACTCTCAAGAGGCGAAATTGAACTCTGCGTCAGAATTTCAGATGGATTGAAGCGATTATCTCCGAGTGGATTATCTCGAAGCCCCAAGATGGGAAGCCATTTGGAACAAAATTTCAGATGGAATGGATTGATGCAATTCTGCCCCAGCAAATGAGATGGTTGCGTCCTATCCTTGGAGATGATGTTGATGTTCCAGGTTCGAAGTTCGTTTTAATCTGAGGTGTTGGTCAGATCTGGGACTCAGTAATAGCGATGCCTCTGGAAGAACTCTGGCGCTGCTCCAAATTTTTGCATGAGTACCCCTTACCTATGTTTGGTCTCAGACGAGAATTGTAACTAATTTACTCAATGAAACAAAATGATCGTAAAACTTCTTTTAAATATTCCAATTTTCAATTCAATATTAGGACAATTTATGTCAAATTTGTTTTGTGGAACTAACCATTTCCCTGGAATCCCTGTCATTTCTTTTAATTTTTAAATATTTTCTCCAAAGAGAAGTCATAATTCCTTTATTATACTCCTTCCTTTGTCTTCTTGACCATGCTCAGGGAATCGAACCGACTATTGCTTACTGTATTCATATGTACCACCTGCACTTACAAGAATATTAGCAATAAGAAAATTTCAACCAAAGTTTATCACGATTAACATGAGATAAGAGATTGGGAGGACATTTGGTACAAGAGTAGAGAAGGCATGTGTGCCTACACGTCAAATGTGCGACGAAATGTCTGTTTGTTTGTGAAACTACAACCCCGATGTTGCTGTTGTTCTGTCCATACATCTGGGATGGAGTAGTAGTCCCAGCTCTATCTGAGCTTTTGCTCAGGTCTTTCATCCAAGTTTTTGTAGATCCTCTTCGACATTACCCAATGTTGCTCCACTTGATGCACGAGAAGCTGTTATCATCAGGGGTAGTTTTATTTTATGATCTAATAAGGATTAGACAGAACAGGTCGCAACTTCTTTGAACAAATTTCAACTATGCACTATTTTGATACACAGAGTAAGATTAATTTAGCATTTATATAACTTCTGAAATACAAGTATTTCAGAAACACGTCTTTCCTATCCCAAGGCCGGACACAAAAACCTTCGCTAATATCTTGGCTTGTAGTTTATTGAATCGTCGTTGCTATCACAAAGAACACCCTTTGATTGGTCTACGTCACTTTTGATGTCCAACGTACCCTTACCGTATTAGTTTTCATTTGTATAATATTTCTTTAACACTTAATTTAACCAATTTAATATCCAAATATTAATTACTTCATATGATTTTTAATTTCGAATAATATCTTCCAACGAAGTAATCTAAGTATTGACGTTAAAGAATTTCACATTCATTTTCCTTCTTTTATAATTTACTCAATCACAAGTTCTTCTTCAGTTGTTTCTTAACCTCGTAAATTTCCTTTCTGAGTTTTTAAACATTTTATGATGAATTATTTTTAAGAATTTAGAATAAAAAAATCAAAATATTGACAATTCCTATGAGATTTGATCTAAAATAACTGCTTAAAATGTGAATCTCTTAACCATGCAAAGAGAACATAATTTTAAAAATAAACATAGCGACCAGATCTTAAAAGGTTATTGTGTTCGCTTAATCCCTTTTCACCCCAAGATATATGAAATAAAACATTTACAAATGTTAATCTTTAAAATGATGTAGAGAGAAAAATAAACGCTTTTAAACAGCAAAAGTCAAATGAGTAGGTACAACTGAGAAGTATTTGTCTGCCTCACGCTGTTGCTCCAATTTTTAACCAAAGTGACTGCTTCCCTCTTGAGCAGAGACCTACCCATCGCAGGGTATACGTAGGTGTGTAATGCAAGGATGACACCGGCTGAGACTCTTAACTGTTTAAAAGACAACTGTTTAATTTACCCGAAAAGTTGCCGACCAATGGAAACTAATATATAAATAGCAGGAGTTAATGTATTTGAACACCATACGACGTGATTCTCTATTTGAGGCAGGAATGAATACTATCTCTTGTTCTACCAGCGACCAGTGACCAAAATAATGCCCTGAATGCCTTACTCAGCTCAATATTCTCCTAATCACCTCCCCTTTCACTAATGACTTTGAGAGCCCCACTACTGGCTTCTAATACAATGCTGCTACTTCATTTCTACATTACTGCAATTTTCTGCTTTCCATTCGGAAGCCTCTCTATAAATTTCTAACAAATACTCTCTCATGCTCCAAGAATTCTAAGCTGGCCTACCATACCTAATCTGGAAATTTTGGATACGTTCACCCCTCTCGCTACCAAAACCGACTGAACCATTTCCACGAATTTGCTCGAGAACTACCCCTTACTAAACACAATACTTAATGTCCTCTTTCCCAAAGCCAAACTGTACTCATAATCACTGCTAAAACTGCAGCATCTTAACATTTGATACCGTGCACAAAATATTCACATCTGATTATATAATAAGTATTAATTTAGTCAACTGATTCATAATTTCTGTATCACATAAATGATATTTTTCTCTTGTTCTATGAATATGACAGTCTTTTCTCAGATGTCAGGTGTTGCTCAAGCATTTGTTATATTTAGGACAATTGTATTGTTTTATCTTTACGACTTGCGTCGTTTCCAAGCGCTGCATATGCAATATGTTTGAGAGTCGCCTATACAATTTATGTGACTCTAAAGGGAAACATATTTTCTCTGTTACCTATAATTATTTCTGTGTGTTCTAGTCATAAGGTAATTATTTGGTTTACGCACACGACGTAGCACAGCCATGTTTCTGATCCAGGACCCGGAGGTAGGGGCATGCTCGTATTTCACTCTAAAACGTCATTAGTTCTGCCATTACGCTATGCTTAAGCGGCTTCTTCAGTGGTATGAGATCCCCGACTTTGTGTTGCTCCTTAATTAGGAGTTGGAGGAAGGAACAACAAAGAGCTTTCACATAAATTCCAAAACTTACCTGATACTTTTTGTTTCTTCAATTTAAGCATCAGCGAGGATATCCCAGGCTACTTCTTATAATCATTTAATTTTCAATGCATCGGTTTAGAGATTAAATTTCATTCTAAACTGGAAGGCAAGATCTTTCCCCATATTCTTTTATGAGGAAGGTGGAATTTTGTCAAATACCATTTGCCAACAAAATGTCATTAAATTCATACATTATATATGCATTTATTCCCACACTCATTGTTCCAGAACCTAAGAGGAATCTCCTCAATAAAAGAAATCCTATCTAGCGGCAGACAATGAACCCGGGACCTCTGGATTTCGAATTTAGCACACTAGCTATCAAGCTAAGCTTTTGTTGTTTAATATATACTCCCTTTATTACAGGTATGAAAAAGACTTATTTTAACGATAACAGCTGGATTTGACACTTTTAAAACTTCAAAGAGATCTGTGATTCAAAGGCCCACCATGGCCCTGGATTTTTCAACCTGATTTTTCGTTCCAACTCAGAACCTGATGTACTCGTACTAGTGAAATTCAGGGCATTGGTCAATAAGTATTTAGCTGCTGCATGTAACTATAACTGTAGAACAGTTATTATGCAATTTTATTTAAAGCATACAAATAAAATATGTTATTTTTGTATTTTCGCACAGGTTATTTCTGTAAATGTTTTTATGTTTTCTGGCGGCATTAGCTAAAAATAATACAATCTCACGGAAACTGTAGTTGTCTACCAGATGTGACAGTGAAAGTTAATAGAAAAACCTACTTTATCAGCATTACTTGAAGTGAGAGCGGATTTGAGTTTTAATATTAACAGATCAACAACACACCTTTATCCACGATTAACTTCCTGTGCAAAATTATTACAGAATACAGAGGTCCCAGAAGTAGAACACACATATCAATCCAACTAACCTAATTGTGAAATATATGCCCTCACGCGATATTAACTGACCACCATTCGCTCGTTTTCCCTACAATGCCTCCTGATGCTGGGGAACTTAAAAATCTGAAACCTTAGTAGATATCAGAACATTACAAAGTGGGTCCTAAAGTTCGTCCAAGTGGTGTCTTATCATGTAAAGTTCTCTGAATATTCTAAAAGAATTTGAAGTAGATTGAAATGCTTGTTAATTGGAAAACGTCTGTAACAAAAATAGATTACACCTTAAATGACGGAGCGGGAGACTCAAGCGGTTTCCTATGAGGCCCGCAATTTCAGAGTTCGATGTCCATGAACGGACTTCCTAACCCATGGGTTTTGTTTGGGGTATTCCCTGGTTTCCAAATGAATGCTGGGTGGTTAATTATGTCCCCTGCATTTCTTTTCCTGCACTTCATGTCCATTATCATTCATATCATCTCACACTTCTCAGCACTCTCATCTCTCATTCAAGGTAGAAAGAGTCGGTGCTGCATGGCAGGATGATATGCTTTTACTGAACACTTCCTCTTTCGGTAAGAAGGTTTCCGTTCTCTGAACTGACGTGGTGGGCCGTTTTTTGACCACCGTAGATTGGATACTGGCAGTACTGGCCTGCAGGGGAGTTTCCAGCTTGTCACCTGTAGAGACTCTGCCCTCAGCACTGTCGTGACTACTTGGTCGGCCACCTTCTGTCTCCTCTTGCCTCAACTTCCCTCGCGGGAGTGCCCCACTTTAACATAAGCATAATCGATCTAATCTGGTTGCAGCGCCGAATCCCCGACAACATTAGCATTAGGATTAGTATTACTACGGAGGAGATTCGGCACCCAAAACCTGTGATTTGTTGTACCTAAGCACCAAGAGGAGCATCCCCGGGAGGAAGGTTGATGCGAGAGGAGTCAGAGGGTGGCCGACCCAAGGAGTCACGGCAGCGCCAAGACACACGGCGACACTTCTACCCTGAAAGAGACCACCAGATGAGAGATGTGAAATGATAATTCAGATGAAACGGAGGAAGAGGAAATTCGGGGAATGTAATTAACCTCCCGAGCATTCGCCTGGCAACCTGGGACCCCCGAAAAAAACCCGTGGTAAGGTTGGTCGGCCACGGGAATCGAACCCGGGCCTCCCGAATGTTCACCACAGATGAAACCGCCTGAACCATTCCGCTCGGTCACCTACATAGCATAATTCAATCCAATTCAGTACACCTTAAAAATAAAAATAAAAATTGGTTGTATGTTCGTTTTTGTAATTTACATCCTCCAACGTTAAGTCATATCGGTCGATGAATGGAATTGGTGAAATGATGCTCGAATGAATCCAGGTTGCTTAGAGCTTAGAGTTACCCGACATTTGTCTCTCAGGATAAGGGAAAATACCAGAAAAACCTTATCCAAGTAACTCACCCTGACCGAGATTTGAACTAAGGATCTCATGAACGTGAGGCAGACATGCTACCACCACGCTACCGAGGCGGGCAAGTTGGTTGTAGTTACTACTCATGCCTAAAAGTACTATTATATTTTGTAACTTTTGATTCAGTTTCTGCAATGATAATCTGGAGTTTTGCAAAATATGCGGACTCTAGATTGGAACGGTAGAATCAGATTGAAAAACCCAGAGCCAAGGTCGGCGTTTGAATCACAGATCTTCCGTTTCCATCCGGTTGCTCAAACTAAAGAGCTACCATGAAAAATACAAGCACGATATTAAACTCTCCAAAGGATTTCCGTTTTTCTTGGTAACCCAAAAGGAACTCTCAAATTTATTTAGGGATTGAGCACTTGAGTGGTGACTTACTATGGTACTACTTTTAATTTCAAGCTTCATAATCTAACGTCTGTTACGGGAGTGATAATCACCGGGACTCTCATCATAATATAGAGCTCATAATTTGTGGTAATGATCTACAATTATATAGAAATTAATTGTTCTTTATTTTATTGTTTGCTGACGACTTAGTTATTATACAAAATAGCTAGTCTACCGTGCAAAAATCTATTTTTAAACCTAGTGAACTTTGTAAGCAATATAATATGATTTTTTTTTTATAAAATCAAAGGTAATGGCATTCATTGGGAAAGAGCCAATTAGAACAAAAATAGTTATAAATAATCATTGCGTTGAACAGGTAATCCATTTTAACTGCTTGGGAACTGATGTTAGTTATGACAAGGAATATGATGTCTACAATAAAATATACAAATTTCAAAGAGTGTGTGGAACAATTAAACAGAACATTTAGAAACAAAACACGTAATGAAACAAAATTAAAGTTCTACAAAGTTATGGCTGTACATATAATTACATACGGAAGTGAGACTTGGACGTTAACTAAAAAGCAACAGAGTAAAATACAGGCTCCAGAAATGAAATTCTTGAGAAGTGTAAAAGGATGCACGAAGAGGGAATTAATAAGAAATGAAAATATAAGGGAAGAGCTGGACATTTTTAGTATGAATGATAGGTTAAAAGATCTCAAACAAAAACTGGAAGGAACGTGTTGAAAGAATGCCAGATAACAGACTTACTAAACAAATATTACAGTATTATTCTAAAGGTAGGAGATCGGTGGGCAGACCCAGGAAACGATGTCTGGAGGACTTCGAAGGCGGAACAGGCACTTGATTGCCTATGCCATGAAGTGAAGAAGAAGAAGATTAATTGTTCTTTCACACTAGCCGTGTGTAGGACTCACTATGAAACGGTAGAGCCAGACTGAAAATATTCAGTGTCATAGCCGGGATTTGAACCTCCCGTCTCCGTCCAGCCGCTCTAACCTATTGAGCTACTATGACCAACGTGCCAACAAGCTCTACTATTCCATAGTGCGTCCTACACACGGCTAGTGTGAAAGAACAGCTAATTTCCATTAATTATACCTAATAGTGGTCCAAACTATAAGGCCGCGCTGTGGCTCAGTGGTTAGACCGCTTGGCTCTCACCAAGGTGGCCCGGGTTCTATCCCAGGCGACCGCAAAGTGAGATTTGTGGTGGACAACACGGCGCTGGGGCGGGTTTTCTCCGGGACCTCCGGTTTCCCCCGCCATCTCATTCCACCGGTGTTACATCTTCATCTCATGTATCATCACTGTCATCGCCTGCGGTGCCGTATGTAGTAAAAGCGGGCGTTAAACACTACACATTTCATTTGCCGAACTATAAAGCCCGGGCCTTAAAGTACTTAGAGCATAGTAAGTCGCCATTAAGGTAGTTGTCTCATGTGTTTATGAGAATTCCTAGTGGTGTACCGGGAAAAACACGAGTCAGTTGGAGAATTTAATGTCATGTCGGCACGTTGGCCATATTAGCTCAAGGGTTGGAGCGGCTGGACGGCAACCGGAAGATCCGTGGTTCAAATCCCGGCTATGGCATTGAATTTTTCAGTCTGGCTCTACCGTTTCATGCAATTACATAGTTGGCGGTGATGGCTTCATTTTAAGAAGCTAATGATTACCTTCACTTCTAGATTCTTACTACGTTTGGGAGTAAATAATGACAGACAGGAAATTATTCTGTTTGGGAAAGATATACGTATTAAAACTTGAAATAAACAACTGAAACTGAGGTTAGGTCCTTATATTTAAAACGTGCAGTTGCAATAATAAGCTGCTGGTGTTACCGTTCTGGAAAATGGATGCCTCAAATATGACACACATTTCTGCGAAAGGCTGTCTTTGTAAGTGTTTGAGATACACCATAAGACAGTTTCTTTAATGCTTGTATGGAATAGAGCTTTACAAGCAATAAGAATTGAGAATGAGCAGCAGAATATTTTCTTTCCACCTCGCAAAAGTTTACAGAACTTTGCCAAGCGGAACACACAGGGAAAAACTGCTGCTGGAGAAGTGTGGTTTATAACGCAGTAAAGCGATTAAACTGCGCTCTGCGCCCGTTTTCCTGAACTGTGGCTAGCTGTAAACACAGCCTTATATAACCCTTGTGTTTTGGCGAAATGTACTTTGTTCTATAAAACACTTAACGTTATAACAAGTGCTCACGCTGTCTGGTAAGCTCATGTTTTCTTTTTGATAACTGCCATACATAGCAAATTAGTTTGCTGCTTCCGTATAGAAGCTATTGTGTATTCAGGAAGAGGGGAAGGTTTCATCGTAGCAATGAGAAATGAATTATTAATGTTAAAAGTATTAAAAGAATATTTTGTTTTGCTTTCATCATTTCATATTTCAAAATAAAATCACTTTGAAAATGTGTTGTTATAACATAAATACTTTAAATAACAGTACAAGTACCCAGCTAAAATATCATTATGTATTCTGACCCACGCAATGGTGAGCTCTAATACGAGGGTCGGCTGATAAGTTTCGGGTCTCACAATAAAAAAAGCATTAATTTTTTCTCTTTATTTCTTAACATAACCTCCAGAAAGGCTAATACATTTGTCGTATCGGTCTTTTAATTTAAATAAACCATCTCTGTAGTGCGATTTTTATCATGGTCCTCAAAACAGATATTTATCGCATCAGTGACCTTCTCGTTGCTATGAAAGCTTCGTACTCCAATACATTTTCGGGAACAGATGGTAGTCACTGGAGAATAGGATGGATTTTCAAGCAATTCCAACTTAAATTTGCATATTTTATCCGTTGCAATGACTAAAGGATAAGCTGGAGCATTGTCGTGAAAAAAGAAGATATTTTTTCTTTGCAAAATGAGGTATCTTCGTTTTCACCTTGAAACTGATATTGCATACTTGGACATATTAGGTAAACATGGCCATCTGTAAATTCAACTTAATAACCAAGCAGGCCATATGGATGATGCAACAAATGCATAGGTTCATTGAAATCCCAAATTGTGACGTAGAACCAATCAGAATTAAGTATTGCGGTGGCTTAGCAACAAAAACAGAAAATAGAACCAATGATCTTATTCTTAAAATTTCTCTTCTGGCTTTAACTCTCAAAGAGGGTAGACGTGTGTTCGGTGAAAGACTTCTTGTAACTACGAGAAGTTATTGGAGTTCATCATTTATGAACGTTTAGTAAACGTTTAAAATATACATCGAATACGCGACGCCACGATATATAATTTAAGTAAAAAATCGTTGCATCTTTTATAAATAAAAGGAGAAAATTAATATATAGTAAAGGGTTATATACATCAGTGGAAAATGTCGCATGTGAAGAAGAAAAGGATGTCAAGAAATAAAATTCCAAATAAAGTGAAATTAGTGAAAGTATTAATTATTTTATTCCATAGTTGCCCAAAAGTGAAATCACTTTTGTGTCGATACTACGCCTAAGAAGTTTCACATCTCATCGGTCGCCGCAGCTGACGGAGAGAGGATTTATAGAAATCTTCGAGGAATTCATCTTCACGGCTTTTAGACGAAAGGTTCATCGCTTCTACATCAAGGTAAGGTTTGGCTTCTACAAGCATCGCCACACCGAGGGAGCGCGAAACTTTTGCGCGTGTGGGGCGTAGACCTCATGACGGGGCGAATCCTTCTTCCGATATGTCACCGCATCGTGTGATATAAATCCAAACCACAAGGAGGGAAACCGCCCCAACCTGATCATTCAAACGATGCAGTAAGCTTGCGTAGTAGTCACCAGGGATACTTTTACCCTTTTCCAAGTAACCAATAAAAATAGTTCCCTGTGCATTTAGAAAACACTCGCCATAACCTGGTTAGCTGACAAAATTGACCTTGCCCTTTTTGGAGTTGATTCACTTGGCGCAATCCACTGTTTCACTGTGATTTACTTTAAGGAGTGTAGTGATGTACCCAAGTTTGATCCACAGTAATGAGGCACCTCAAAAATTCCTGGGACCTTTACTATAGAACTCCAAAGTTTGAATAGAATAAGTTTTTCTTTGCAACTTTTGAAAAGATGTCAAACGCGGCACCCATGTTGCACAGACCTTGTGAAAGCCCAAATCATTGCTTAAAATATTACCTGCACGCTCTTTTAAAATGTTTCAGCTTCTCCTATCTGAAGCAACTTTAATCTGCGATCTTGCAGTACTAAGCAATTTTTTTTTCAGTGATCTCTGGAGCTTCATCCAGAGCGAGGCTCGTCACTAGAGCTCGTACGTTCCATTTTAAACTCAAGTAACCTGCCTTTTAATCATTGTCTATGAAGGGGCAGAGTCTTTCACTGATCGTGTTTCCAAATCCTCCATTTTCGTAAAACCTCTACACTTGTCATGTTCAAATGCTGTCATTGAAAAACTACACAAGCTATTGCCTGTAATATAAGTATGAGTAGCTGGCATGCCAATTTATAAGAGTACTCACTCAACTGTTTGAAGTCCACCTTTCCTTCAAAAGCGCTTTTCTACCCTAAATTTGGATCATCTTCTGTGAAGTCTGCTCCAACTACTGCTTGAGGACGATCGTCTACCTCTCCAAGAAAGTTAAGGCTCCGCCCATTGGAGGTTTCCTGATTTCTGATGCCAACCTTTGGGACTGGAACATTGGTACACATCTTACTGGGCATAGATGATTGGTTGTCACCTGTGATATTAACGGGTTGAAGTTGCATAGTCTCTGGGAGTGAGGAAATTAAACTGTTGGATGTTTGTTGAGGCAAATGTACTTCCTCTTCTATCTCCGTTTCTGGAACTGGCCCAGGATTATCAACTCACCCTCGGATGTTGTAATTTCACTTTCAAAATAATTAATTATATTATAATTAATAATTTTATAAAGAAATGGTAAGAAGACAAATGTTTGCAATAAGTAATTACCGAATGTTAAAATAAATTACCACGTAAGAATCATGTTATCCACAGAATAAGTAGTCATTAGCAAGGAATGTTAATTATTAAGGAAAAGCAAATGGTTTAATTAGTTTAGTGTTTCTAGTGAAGTTAATAAAAAGATCACTGGTTTAAGGGTTTACTACTTAGATTTTAGAGCATTGGAACTAAACGTTTATACACATAGGCCAGTTATAAAAATTATAGGTATAGAGGAAAGCATTCTTAGAAATTCGCAGAGTAAAATTTGTATTTCAGTACGAATAGCAAATTAGGATTTGGAAAGCTATAAAGTGGGACTTCGCTGGGGTTGCGATCAGCTAGGTGTTTCTTAGATTGAAAGAAGAAATACGTATTCTAGACATACGTGTTTCTTTATCACTTCTTTTGGTTTAGGAGAAATACTTTACTTAATTATTTTCGTGCAGTATACATAAATGAGGCCTTGTCGCAAGAACATTTTTTACCAAACATTTCAGGGACTTAATCCAACCCTTTACCACGGAAACAGCTATTACAAACCGTTAAGTTATTGATACGTCAGCAGCTTTTTTAAATATATATATATATATATATATATATATATATATATATATATATATATATACAGATACATATTATTTCTTTTCTTTTTTTCTTATTTAACAGTTTTTTCATTATTTCCGTTTATTTTATTAACTCTTTACCTTAGTTTTAGACATATTGACTCTACAGATAAACACTCATGCCCAAGGCGGGACTCGAACCCGCGACCCACTACGCGGCGGAACGCAACATACGCTCCAGCGACCATGGCTACGAGGGCCGGCCCAGTTAAAACATACTTGAATAGATTCTTGTGCTAAGATTAAGAAACAGCTTAATTGCACATCCTTAGAGAAATGAAATGAAATGTGTTGTGTTGAACGCCCGCTTTTACTACATACGGCACCGCAGGCGATGACAATGATGATACATGAGATGAAGATGGAGCACCGGTGGAATAAGATGGCGGGGCAAACTGGAGATCGCGAAGAAAACCCGCCCCAGCGCCGTGTTGCCCACCACAAATCTCACTTTGTGGTCGCCTGGAATCGAACCCGGGCCGCCTTGGTGAGAGCCAAGCGGTCTAACCACTGAGCCCGCGTCCTTAGAGAATCACCAACTCACTTCAAATAGCTCATTTACTAGTAACCATTGAATTTATCGACCAATTTATCTAGTATTTTCTGTCCTTACACCCAGGGGATCGCCAGGCGGCCCTACCGAGGTCATATCGGTAGCCTTCACCTTTGGTGTTGGCGCACGTAAGTGGCGTATCCACTTCCATCCCGTCTTGTGTCCTTGGACCAGATGGAAGGGCTTGTTAGTAACCCAGGTCTTGCCCTATGGAAAGCCCCAAGGAGGACGTCGAGCACCCTTTGGGACAGCTCGGATAACTCCCTGGTTTTAAGAGGCCCGGGTCTTCGTCCTACGGGTCCAGGATTGATGGGAGTAGACACTCTGGACTCAACTGCCCTTACACCCATAACATCCTAAGAGAAAAATTCCATGGTTCACCATGGTAGCGCTAGCAGCACATTCTTTAAAAACGGAGATATTGGCGACTGCATCTTTGTCACACAGTGAGATACGGTATCACAAATAAGTTATTTAACTATACTTTGGAGGCTTGTATAACAAGCATGACAGTGAAAGGGAGTTATTTGTTTCGTATTTGGCCAAAAATCGCGAATTACATATACCAGTTGAGTAAGCTGCCCCTATTTATTCTTATCCATAGGACATGTTCTTTCATCACAAAAGCAGACATTGCAATTCTGCCTTTCTGTTCAGTACCTACTTTCGCATACAGCATTAATACTTAGTCCTGAATGGGAACCAAGAAGCTGCGAAAAGCTTAAATAAACGTCTTTTCATTGTTATAATACTAACAAAGTGATTAACGAATGCTTTCCCAAAGAGCGTCATAGAATACATGACAGCTGGACATGGCCAATTTATACGGCAAATTGACCACGTTAGCTCAATGGGTAAGAGCGACTGGACGGAACCAGTAGATCCGTGGTTCAAATCCCGGCCATGACATTGAATTTTTCATGTCGAATCTATCAATTTCACTCCTATATTTGGTTGTCCAAATAGGCACGGTATCTCCAAGTTACTCCGCATTCTCCATCCGTCCAAGCCCCTTCGCTCCAAATATATTTCTCAAAATCTTCCTTTCCCACCGCAACCTAATATTAATAGTGTTTTTCATATCGTTGTATGAGAATATAGCCGCCCATTATTTGGCAGTCATGGTACTACTGACGTGCTCATATATGCGAATTCCTATTTGTTGTTCTTTCATCTTATTCATGTTATCTTTTGCTGCAGAGTCAGCTATTGTCTAAACCTCTTTTGAAGGCTTTTGGCTGGCTCTTAAATAACTTCAACTAGATTCCACGCTTCCGTACACAACGTGATTTAAAAATACATGTTCATTATTAAATACCTAAGAATATAACATTTATAAAGACACTTCATTTACATTTCTAATTAAATGTATCCCCCTTATATACGTATTTCCATCTTATTATATTTTTTCTCTTATTTCCCTCTCTATTGTCATTTACATCCATGTTAAGCTGCTACCATCCATTTTCAGTGACAATTAAACACCAAACGATATGTACCTACTATAATGGAATCTCACATTGCATCATGAAGCATAAAAGTAAACATCGAGTTAACTCTTAGAGGCTTTCAAGGTTAAAGCGTTCAGGTTATAGATAAACTAGCAAATCAGAGAGCAATTATTTTCACGTGGTCATTCTACCAGCTTCTTCCTTGCCTGATATTAAATCGTTAACATACTTTTGTGTAACATCATGTTCAGTAATCCTTGATATCGCTGCAAATAAAATTGTAATTGTAGATGATATTTCTTCTGTGATAGTTCCTGCTCATTTTGATCCTTTTGTAAGTGGTTGCTTCGCAGGCCATCATCTGTTTAACGTTCTCTTGGGATTGATTGCTATTTAATTTGTATCTATGTGAATGATAATATATCGCATTATCTTCGCCTTAAGTTGTACATCATTACTTTAATGGCTACCTAATTTTTATTGTGAATAGTTGCTACATTCTCTTGTTTAAAAATCTGCACACATAGTAAAACGTAAACCCAAAATATTTTCTGATAATATTCTGTTTTGGATAAATCATTTATATGCCCCTTAAATTAGTTTTATTTCCAGTGGATAAAATGTACAGTATATGTAACTTACACACAGATGAGAGAGGGATGAAGCATTGGACAGAATGAGAGGAGAAGGAGAGAGGAAGAGGGTGAAAGGGGCTGCAATAGTGAAGGAGATAGAGAAGTAGAGATACGTAGAAGGCTTCAAATTTAAAGTAATATAAACAGAGTTAAGTTGCGGGTTCTTCGAATTAATAAATCAGATTAATATGTTTAAGCATGACGTCTTAACTCTTATTTCAAGCGCCCAAACAAGATGGTAAAGCGAGTCTGTAAAGTATTGTGAGTGTAGACAATGTGAATATTTGTAAGGCTGTAATGGAAAATAATGTTATCCTATACTGTTTCAGTTAAGGAAAAAAGAAAATGAAAGGAATATTTTGCTTGTTCGTAGGCACAATATTAAAAGAAAGAGAGCCTGAAAATCCTTGCTGACTGCCATGGAATGAGCTTGGAAGGAAGAGGAACAAAAAGAAGACGCAGGGCAGAGTGTTTGTCGTTACGGGCACGGCCCTTATCTCTTCAACTAATCAACATTCTCATTTCTTTTATACTCTTTAAGACTCGGCCTCCTTGTGCTGCTTAACATGCAAAACACTTGGATTGTTTTCTCTAGCCTCCTTCCCTCAGCTCTTGTTTCCTGTTCCCCTCTCCTAGTCTGTGCAGTTTCCATGGTCATCAGCATAAGCTTTATGAGAAGCTTTGCTTTGAAATAAAACATAAAAGTTGTACTGCCTCTATCTAGGCAGCAAATCAAGCGTATCAAACTGGATACCAGAACCAAATTGGAATCGCGGGTTATTAGCCCAAAGACCAGAAATGGCTGCTGATAGTTTGGATATGTTTATTTAATGGATAAAAGAGATGTAATAACAACACATAAAGGCATTCATTTGCTTTAACACGTAAAACTTGCACTGTAAATAAAAACTTTTCCATGTCCACGCGTTTACATGTGGCATGACAATTCTACAAACAAATAGCAGACAAAAATGTTTTAAAAATTAGTTCTGAGAGCCACAGTTTGCACGTTACACTTATGAGTTAGTGCATCAGACGCAATGACATCGCAACTTCACACTAAAAGCTCCTGACTGTGTAATGTTTACACATAGATGCGATGAACCGAATGCCTGCATCGGTAGCGTAGATGGTAGCGTGTGGGCCTCGCGTTCAAGAGGTCCCGAGTTGGAATCTGGTCAGGGTGACTTACCTGGATAAGGTTTTATCCGTGGTTTTCCCTTATCCCGAAAGATGAATGTCGGATAGCTATAAGCTCTATGGAGCCTGGGCTCATTTGAGTATCACTTCAAACATTCCATTTATCGTACCATATGACTTAACATTTGAGGACGTAAAAAAAAAAAAAAAAAAAAAAAACTGAACCGAATGAAGGTCAAATTACTCTTCTGTATGATCCCTCCGGGTGTGTTTTCAAATTAACCTCTTCTTTAAGGTATCTCAAGGTGTGATAGATTCAAGCCCTGTGGCTAGTAAATTTTTAGTTAAATAACTTCTACGTTTACACAATAATATATTTGCTGATTTGTCTTCGTTAGATTACGCAGTTATAAATCTAGTAATTCCGAGGATACTTGTGTGAGTACGTATGTGTTAACGTGTGTGCGTGTGTGAGTGTTTGTGTTAAAACGTTGAGAGCTACTGGAATGCTTTTCTTTTAATGTTTTCATTGTATCAAAAATCATCTCTCAGTGAAAGTTAAAGAATACTATTCGTTAAGGCAAAAAGAAAAGAAATCATGTGATGGTAGAAAAACATTAAATGGAAATACCTTTCTACATCATTGGTACAAAGATAGAACGGTTAATCACTTACTTTGGATTATCCTATTATATTGCATACACTCTCTATTCATCTATTAATAAACTTTAGTTTTAATACACAGCTTTACAAGATAATTTACTCAAAACCCGATGATTCTTTTATATACTGAACACAAATCATTTTATGATTGTATTCTACCACGTGTCGACTTAATCCACGTGCTGTTTAAGCTATTTGATCTTAGTCTTAAGTGCAAAGCTTTCTGCGAGCACGGAATATATGGCTCTAAGTTTATATAAAATGAAGCAGAAACCTCAGGTTCCAAGAGGGAAAAGATCAATAGAAACTAATACAATAGTAGAGATCATAAATAAGCATAATGGGAATAAAAAGGGAATAAATGATATAAGAAACATAGTTAAAAAGAATATTCGAAACAGCAATACAGTACAAATGAAGGAAAAATTGGACAGGAGTTGCCTTTGGGCACATAGACGGGGCAGGAAGCACAGAACAATGGAACCGACATCAAGACGCCAGTAAAATATGCGAGGTATAAGGAAAACTCAGCCAAGCATGATAGAATACCGTTATGACGCTGAGAGGTCATACAACCCAGAGGGGCGGAGAATAGTATTGATGCATAGGAACGACATACGGAGGTGACCAATAAGAGAAAATTAAAGAAATAAACCCTGCCAATAAAATGTAGAGTAAACCACGTGATAGGCGTAAAATAGGAAAGGAATAGAAAATGGGAGGTGATAGGAAAGAAAAGCTAGGAGAGAAGCTGAAAATACGACAGGCAAAAGAGCGTCACTCTGTTAGTGAGGACGACGGGGAGAAGACGTGTTATTGGAAGGTTACTCCTGTACTGAGTATTGTGATAAAAGTAGGATCAGATGTCGCAGTCCGACTTAGAGTTATGGTCTTGAAGACAGTGCAAATATAGGGAATAACAAGGGAGTTCGCGAAGCAACGTAAAAAAAACATCGTAAAGGGGAAAGGAAAATTAGGAAGACAACGCAAGAAATGAAATGTGTAGTGTTTAACGCCCGCTTTTACTACATACGGCACCGCAGGCGGTGACACTGATGATACATGAGATGAAGATGGAGCACCGGTGGAATGAGATGGCGGGGGAAACCGGAGGTCCCGGAGAAAACCCGCCCCAACGCCGTGTTGTCCACCACAAATCTCACTTTGCGGTCACCTGGGATCGAACCCGGGCCGCCTTGGTGAGAGCCAAGCGGTCTAACCACTGAGCCACGGCATGGCCGACAACGCAAGTGTTAACAAGAGAGCTACGAGGGCCAAGCTAAAGAAAAATAAAGGAAAAGAGAGACGGTCAACACGACTTTTCATAACTGAACCCTGAGAAAGAGATCCCAGCTCACCGACGATTAGACAAAACACGCACCTTTCCACCTCACCGTCAAACCTTTCACACTCCGTCCCTAACCAAGCACACAATAGGACAACGAACCGAAAAAGAACCCACACCAAACTGGCACCCAACGTGTCCTAAACCAACTCTGAAGTTCGGCACTACGACAACGAGGAACATACAACTTTAGCATCACGACACCGGAGACGCACGCCGAGGACCAGGGGACCGACCACGGCGACAACAGGAAGCAACAACTACAACTTCAACATCACGACAACGGAGAACGCCAGGGACGAGGGCATCCAACACGACAACAGGGACGTAACAACCATCAGAGCCAAAGGAGGTAAAAACAACACATCAGCACGAGTAAGTACACCTTAAACATCTTTCTACAAGGAGAAGAGACATAGGGCCAGCCAAGTAGTACATCCGTAGACTGTCGTTAAGTATATGCTACTGAGAAGTGGTAGAACGACAAAAGTAACAATGGCGGAACAATCACAGGAGCAAAATATGAACAGCCCAGCACAAGACATTAGTACTGCAACAGTAGTAAGCCTCACAAATACAATGCAACAGATGCTCCAACAATTTCAGAACAATATAGAAACTAGATTAGGAGAACAAACTCAGAACATAGAAACAAGATTAGGAGAACTAGGTGAACAAACCCAAAGACTAGAAACTAAAATTGTAGAGCAGAACCAGACCCTAGAAAATAGATTAGAAGAACAAAGTCAGAACCTAGAGACCAGATTAGGAGAACTAGGAGAGAAAACCCAAAGACTAGAAACGAAAATATTAGAGCAAAATCAGACCCTAGAAAAGAAAATAGCAGAACAAACACAAACTTTACGAAACCAGTTAGAAAGTAAACTAATAGAACAAAATAGACACCTAGAGAACATTAGGTTAGGACAGGCCACAACTCAGGCAGAATTCCTACACATGCGTACAGAAATGCATGATGCACAGCAGGACATTGTAAATATCAAAGAAAGAATAAATAACATGTCTAGTACCAGTAATAATGTGCATGCCCAGTTGAGCGATGAGTTGCGAAATACCTGCGCCAGTATAGAAAATAGACAAAAGGAATGGCACGAGCAGACACAGTCTGAACTCATAATAATTAAAGAAACTTTGACGCAGGCGGCCGCAGCTCACCGGTCAACGCAAGTAACCATTGCAAACCATACGCGAGAAATGACAGTGCTCAAAGAGGCCATTAACGACCTCAGAATAACAAATGACCAGCCTCAGAGTACTGACATTCCGAACGTACCGGTTAGGCAGGGGATGTTGAACTCGTGCCAGAACACGCCTTCATCAGCCCCCACAGATACATGTAATAGTGTGAATCAGGGTAGCATTTTCAATAATTGCGCAAATACAGGATACCCCTACCATTTTAACCTATTAAATGAAATTACCGTGCCCACATTCAATGACGACAGGGACAACGCGAAGCGTTATATAATGGACGTAGAAGCATATTTCACTCTTAAAAACATCCCAGAGGAATACAAAATGCTTATTATTAAGAAAGGCTTACAGGGACGATCACTCACGTGGTTTCGATTAGCAGTTGGTGACCATACCAGGTATGCAGAGTTTCGACAAAACTTTCTCACCAAATATTGGAATAGCGCCACACAATATGCTGTGCGGACCAAAATAAATACAGGGAAACATCTGCACAAGGGAACACAGATGGTTGACTACTTTCTAGACCTAGCACAACAGAGTAAGATGCTTGACCCGCCGATAGAGGATCACGAATTCATTAATCTCGTGATAAAACATTTCCCAGAACATATAAAGAACCATTTAATAGTAGCAAGACCGAACACTATAAACGAGACAATCGAACTTCTGACGGCACTGCAACCACAGATGACGGACTCAAACACAGGACCACGAGAGGGCAGACCGGTATACAATGAACCGAATCTTAGTGGGACCAGGGCATACAACACAGGAAATGCCCGGAGAAATGACAACGCCCAGAATAGAGAACGATACAGAGCCCACGTACCTGCATTTGAACACAGAAACTACAATACACGCTACCAAAGACAAACCCGAGAAAATCTCCACCATTTTCAGGAACCACGACTACACAACGTACATTGGGTACGTACACAAAGACCACAGCAAATGAGAAACGGCTATGACAGGAACACAACAAGAGAGAGAAGATACAATGCTTTTAGGAGACCCTATACGAACGACATACCACGAGAAAATCCACCAGACCGTAATTGGACCAATAATGGACATTACCAGGAAAACCGACCCGCCGTGACAGACAACCGGACAGAACACATGAACAGTAGGGAAAACCAGCAAACGTCGAGGCAAGAAAACCCAGGCAATACATCTCCAACGACAGTATATAATAACAATGGCGCAGTGACACGACAGAAATGGTTTGCAAATCAGACGTTCGTCCCAACTACACACACATCTCTAAACGGCGCAACGAACACACTCCACCAGGAAAACTAGATGTGGGTAGGATAACGTTCCCGAATCCGACCCCGAGGTATGTGAAACAAGATGGGAACAAGAGCAAAGCTGTAGCAAAATTACAAATACAGGCAGACGAGACAGTAGCGGAAAGTGACAATACGACTGGAAAAATAAAACAACCGGACATTGTAGAAACGCCACAAATAGAAATCACCATAAACGAAGAAATGTATCAGGCAACCTTGGATACAGGAGCAACTGCTTCTGTATGCAGTTTAAAATTCTTTAACGACTTAGAAATGAAAGGTTTACGTCTACAAACACTACCCACAAAGAATGTATATATTTTGACAGCCATCAGCAGGAAAAAACAACGCATTCAAAAACAAACAATGATTCCATTTCGTTTAGGACAAATGCACGTCGAACTCATTTTCTTAATAATACCACATCTGGCAGTCCAAATCATTTTAGGAAGTGATTTCCTAGAGGCATTTAAAGCCAACATCAACTATGCAAACAGGTATTTAACTATACGACGAGATAACGAAGAGGCAACGATCGGGTTCTCTCAGCTGACTGACCAGGTCATTAACTTAACAGAAGCAGAAAACCTATTAGATGAAGAAACCTTTTTTGTGCAATATGTGCAGGTAAAATCAGGTGTTCACATTGCGGAACTTAGAATCCAGGAAGTAAACAAAGATGATAAAGTCAAGGATAATTTTGACGACACCTGCGAGAGCAAGGAAGACCCAGGTAGACGAAACGAAACCAGTTATCCACACATCACTATAAGAAACGGCTCCCTGGACGTAAGAGAAAATACACCTGTCAAACAAGGAGAGACAGAATCAACCTTTAGACTTTCCCCTGAAATACCAGATCTGCATGTAAACATATGGACGTATTTACCAAATTCACTAAATTATACCCGATGAAGAGGCTAACAAGCGCGAATTGTGCAAGCAAAATTCTGGACGATTTCATACCGAAATATGGTAAAATGGACGCCATTTTGGCGGATAACGCGTCCATACACAAAGGCAAACATTTCGTAAATAAGATAAGAACATCAGGTATCAAAATATATAATTCCACAGCATACCACCCGGAAAGTAACCCGTGCGAGAGATCGATGAGGGATCTATCCATCTACCTGCGAATATTAACATACCGCAAAAGACATACCTCGTGGGTCCCCCAACTACCACTAATAGATAAAATCATGAACAACACGATCAACCCGAACACTGGTATAGCGCCAGTCAAGCTACACCTAAACCAAACGCCAGAAAGTATTTTACCAGGCTTAAAAAGAGCAATTAACACAGACGAAATGAACGAAATCCAGCAAATACAAGAAGCCTACGAACGCCTAAGGAAACGAGCAGAAACTAGAAATAAAAGGAAGAAAAGATACAAAAAGAAATGGACGCCGAACATAGGAGATAAGGTGCTAGTGAGAACCCACAACAAATCTTCAATGCTTAACAAAACATCACAAAAACTGCATATCCTTTGGGAAGGGCCGGCTATGATCGTTGCGAAGTTCGGTGATCGTTCTTTTGAGCTGGTAGACTATAAAACGAAGAAAAACATAGGTAGATATAACATAGCACTACTACGACCCTTTAAAGAACTGGAAATCACACATACTCAAACCATTACCTGACGCGAACCGGAGTCACTGACCTCATTAATGTACGGCACAGGTAATTAGTAAACACCACTTTGTTACAAATAGAAGAAATACACACGGTTCACAGAAATAAGAATAACGGACATAGAGAATAAACGCGATGGAATTTGACTATAATATAAACAAATGCTACACCTGGTTATACTAATAAAAAAAAATTTTGTACTTAGAATAAGTTAGCTGAACATACAAGGAGTTATAAATACAAGTGCCGAAAACAAAAGCAATCACGACATTGCAGTGACGCGAGTGACAGTGTATGAAACATTAAAGGTTCACTATACTTAAAGAGGCAATGTAAAGCCCAAAAGACAACAATAAAACAAATAATGTAAATAAATAGAGAAAATCAGAGACAATCCAAAAATGCAAAACCAGATTGATAACGTAATGTAAAATATTGGACACATTGAAAACTAAGAAAATATGTAACAATGTATATAAGGGTATAAATGTATAAATGTATGTATGTATTTTATTGTAAAAAAAAAAAAACAACCAAACAAACGCTCTAAAGCTCCTTGCTTGCACTTGCGTTGACGAAGGGAAAGAGGAGAAACTAGGTAACAATTGTCAGCGTTAGCACGTTAGTTAAACTTTGAAGGTCGCGGTTTAGTGGGACTTTCGAAGGAATTTGAAATTTTTCCCAACTTGTGAGAAAAATAGCAATATTCCTCCGAAGGGCATTTGAAGCAGAAACCTCAGGTTCCAAGAGGGAAAAGATCAATAGAAACTAGTACAATAGTAGAGATCATAAATAAGCATAATGGGAATAAAAAGGGAATAAATGATATAAGAAACATAGTTAAAAAGAATATTCGAAATAGCAATACAGTACAAATGAAGGAAAAATTGGACAGGAGTTGCCTTTGGGCACATAGACGGGGCAGGAAGCACAGAACAATAGAACCGACATCAAGACGCCAGTAAAATATGCGAGGTATAAGGAAAACTCAGCCAAGCATGATAGAATACCGTTATGACGCTGAGAGGTCATACAACCCAGAGGGGCGGAGAATAGTATTGATGCATAGGAACGACATACGGAGGTGACCAATAAGAGAAAATTAAAGAAATAAACCCTGCCAATAAAATGTAGAGTAAACCACGTGATAGGCGTAAAATAGGAAAGGAATAGAAAATGGGCGGTGATAGGAAAGAAAAGCTAGGAGAGAAGCTGAAAATACGACAGGCAAAAGAGCGTCACTCTGTTAGTGAGGACGACGGGGAGAAGACGTGTTATTGGAAGGTTACTCCTGTACTGAGTATTGTGATAAAAGTAGGATCAGATGTCGCAGTCCGACTTAGAGTTATGGTCTTGAAGACAGTGCAAATATAGGGAATAACAAGGGAGTTCGCGAAGCAACGTAAAAAAAAACATCGTAAAGGGGAAAGGAAAATTAGGAAGACAACGCAAGTGTTAACAAGAGAGCTACGAGGGCCAAGCTAAAGAAAAATAAAGGAATTGAGAGACGGTCAACACGACTTTTCATAACTGAACCCTGAGAAAGAGATCCCAGCTCACCGACGATTAGACAAAACACGCACCTTTCCACCTCACCGTCAAACCTTTCACACTCCGTCCCTAACCAAGCACACAATAGGACAACGAACCGAAAAAGAACCCACACCAAAAAGTATACTAATATAACCTATTATTTAGGGACATCCGCCTCTGAAGCGGTCTATGTGATGAAGCGAATGCTTTGTTTAGTGTAGTAATTCTGTTAGCGATAGAGGAGAATTTCTTTGACAACTTTTGCTGTATATTAAAGGAACGTTTTGCATATTACCTCATGAAGTTGTTTATCAGACTTTTACGCATTGCTATATACATATATACACTATATATATTAAAATAAATATTTGGAAAGATTGGTTATTAGAATCAGAATTGCAGTTAAAAACCTATTTTTACTTTTCCTGCTACTATACTAATATTGAAAGGAAGTACTGTATTCTATTCTGTATTCTATTTAGAAATTTATATGCCAAAGTATTGAAACAATGTTTTGAATATCAGTGAATTATACAAGAAGCAGTTTTAGAAAGAGGTCTGTAGGTGTTTATGTAGTGTGCATCGTCTATAAACATAGCGGAGTAGTGGAGGCCATGACAAGCATTATTGGCTGCGTGTTGATAGCTCCGTAAATATTCCTTTATTTCAATGTTTTAAGCAAAACTGTTATTTCAAAGAGTCATCCAGTTAATACTCAAGGGTTCCTCCTTCAAGAGTCCATTATTCCAAGGTAAGCAGCTACAGAACTCTCAAATTAGTATTAATATCCACGAGTATCCCTCGCATTGCAGGAAAGTAAAATGGAGATTGCTGAGTACAGGAGTCCTCAAATACCTCAATGAAAACTTATGTTAGCAGTAATGAACAGCAGAGTTATGCATTTGTGACTCAATCTACCCCCAGTAAACCACAAGCTATCATTATAGATGCTCGTGATGACTTAACCTTAAAAGATAACATTTTAGCTGTTGGCAAACTAACGCCACCAGCTAACCTACAGTTTGCGTCACGCATCTCAAACAATCGAATATGCATCTTAATAGATTAATACCGTTTTTAAATGTACCAATCTATACAACCAAATATTGTAAAGTGTACTACACAATGTCCTCTTGCTTAAATTTGTTAAAATTTAAATGTTAAATATCTGTTAAAATACATATGGTATTTGATGGATAGAGTCAACATGAAAAATTCAATGCCATGGCCGGACGTTGGCCATGGTAGCTCAAAGGTTAAGAGCGACTGGACGGAAACCAGGAGATCCGTGGTTCAAATCCCGGCCATGGCATTGAATTTTTCATGTTGACTCTATCCATCAAATATCTTAGCCTATATATGGCTAGTGTGGAGAAATGATTAATTTCCATCAATTAGCTAAAGACATATGGTATTGCTGATTCTAGTTGAACATTGTAAAATCAATTTTATAATGTAATGCGTATGTCGTTGTATAACTTGTATCAAAGTTTGTAAATGTGTTAATCTTTTTAAGTCGCTCTAAGACCATGCAGTCAGGCTACTTTAAATTAATGGTTACAAAAAAAAAAAAAAAAAAAAAAAACATTATAGCTCAAAAACATGAAGTTAGTGTTTAAGTTATGCAATTTTCAAAGTACATCACAAAATTAGAAGAAAGAAAAGAAAGAAGCTCTCCAAATTACCCTAGGCTTGAGAAAATGTTCGAATACTTTTATTTTCTGAAAAATTGCTCTGATGAAGTTGATTAAAATATCATATTCAATGAAGTTCACATTTGAACTTTCTAGTAATAACCTCAAAAGTCCTTTTTTCTACTTCTTCTTCTTTTTTTTTTTCTTTTACCTCCTCCAACCTTAAGTCATATCGGACGATGAATGAAATGGGTGAAATGATGCTAAAATGGGTCCGGGGGCCATGGAGCTTAGAGTTGCCTGACATTCGTCTTTTAGGATAAGGGAAATCTGCGGAAAAACAGCATCCAGGTAACTCACCCTGACTGATATTCGAACTCGGGACCTGTTGAACATGAGGCATACACTCTACCATCTACGCTACCGAGGCGGGCGTCCTGTTCATCCTGAACGACCTTTACTTATCTGGTAAACCGAAAGAGATAGGGAAATTCTTGCTCCACAAAGAATGTAAATCTAGTTATAGCACGCAAGTTATTAAAATACATACACAGTGTTAACCATATACGAGGTATTCTTTGTTATTAATTTGAATTTTTCAATCTGCTTATATAGTGACCATTTTGGATGTAGATATGTCGGTTTAATGTTTAGATATCCAGATCCAGGGAAACAGCTCCGGGGTAACGTGTGAGTCTCGCATTGAGAAAGGCTCCGGTTCCATTCCTATCCACTACCCTCTTAGATTAATTTTAGGTCCTTCGTGGTTTTTCCTGATCTACTCTCATTTCCCTTACATTCCGTTTGCGTCTCACGTTTCAGGTATGCTTCCAGGTCTCCTATAGAAAAATAGTATTCATTGTAAACACCGGGTGGCCGCTAGTTTGATGGATTATGTATTTATCGGCCAATTCAAGCATGTATAACTGTTGGACGGCTCTTCTGTTTCGAAGTTCCACATGTCTAGGTTGTCTCTCCGCCTGTGGTATATTCGAGGGGCACTATTTATATTTTGTGCCTTGGCAACCCTGAATGTTGTGGGTGCCATCTGACGTTTGCAATTGAAAGTTTGACATTGTTGACCATAATCTACTGCAGATATTTTGTCAATTGATCATCGTCATTTGTTTTGTGTACAATAGCTTGCAAATTGTGTCTCAATATAAGCATGGAATTAACTCGTGAAAATGTTCGTGCAAATATTTCTTACGACATTAGACGTAGATTATCAAGACAAGAGTGCGTCGAGCAACTAACCTCCACTTTTGGCGACGAAGATCCATTCTTTACTACTGTGAAACGCTGGTATATCGAATTTAATCGTGGCCATCATTCCCTCAATGATAAAGCTCGTGAACGTAGTTCAAAATATTTGTTGTTCCAGAAAACATTAATGCTGTGCAAAAATTAATAATACAAGATCATCATGTGATATATTGTGAGATTGAGGCAACCCTAGGTATTAGTTCCACTAGCATATATGCAATATTGCATGATTTTTTAGCCGTGTAAAAGGTTTGCTCTCGTTGCATACCACATTATTTGACGCAATCTCAAAAAGATGCCCCTGTCGTTTGGTGTACAAAAGTGATGAAGAAATACAATGACAGTGCCTCAAAAGACGTATCAGATTGCAACAGGTGACGTATCATGCATCTATCGGTATGAAATGGAATATAAACAGCAGTCCACTGTATGGGTGCTGAAGCAAATCCAACAAAAGTTGTTCGCACTCAAAGCACTTCCAAGCACATGTTTTCCGGAAGTCTCGATTAAGTAAGGAAAACTAACAAAAGCCGTAGGATCGTTCAAAACAATGCGAGCGCCCACACATTTCGTCTAACAACAGAATATTTAAAGGCTCAAAAAATCGAATTGATGGTCATCCGCCTTACAGTCCTGAATTACCACCCAATGACTTCTTTTTGTTTCCGAACATCAGGAATAAATAGCGTGGAAAACGATTTTCGTCGGTGGAAGAACCCGTTGGTGCCTTCCAAAGCCATGGTGGAGGTATCTCAAGAAGACTGAAATAAATGTTTGACAAATTGCTCAAACGGATGCAAATGTGTATTGTTCATAAAGGAGAACATTTTGAAAAACAACAAAATAGATTTTAATCGAAGTTTTTCCACTTCATTCCTCCCTCCTGCAACGAAACTTTGTAGGCCAGCACCTTTGTTATTTAACCTTTATCCTTTTTAGCTCATCAAAAGTTTTTCTCTTTGTACTGGATATGAGTGATTACTGCTTATTCTGAAATTTCGGAGGTAGATGTTTTAGCCCTTGAAGTAAAATTTGTAACATGAGTAAATATTTATAATGAACTAACGTAATTTCAGTAAAAGGGACTATGTTCTCAAGATGGTCTTCGAATCAGATTAGTTTTATGTAAACTGCTATTTCACCGTTTGTGTAAGCTTATTTTCTAAACAACACATGAATTATAGGCAACTGCAGTCTAACTGGCTTCAAATAACTTAAGGCAGGTTGTAACGCTTTTGAAGAGTATCTTTAACAATTTAAACTAAATACCAACGCTGTGGTATGTGAAAATTTGATATTTGCTTAATACGTTCTGACATGTTAGTCTACAAATCTCGTCTCTTTCGGTTTTCTTTGCAGCTTTCTCTCTCTACCAGTGAATTCTTTCTCTTACTCTTAATGTTGGTACTATTTTATTCTAGAGCAATTTTTGGAAAGTTACAAATGTTAATTACTTCCCTAGAAAGCCAAGAGAAAACAAAAGCAATAACTTTCCTTGAATATCCTCATTGTTCTGAACAATTTGCAGTAATACTGACAGAGATAGGAAGTTAACAAAACCAGATAGCCAGTGTGTGTGTGGGAGCGGGCAGGATGCCATTAGCACCAGTAACCACTTCACTACTACAGAGCAATGCAACCCCTCTTCGCACCGCAGCCCTATGGGCCCACCCTGATACCACTGCGTGCCTACATGCAACCTCTGATATGGCGTGATAAACACTGCATAACTTTTCCAGGTCCCCACCACGGAATTAAACTCATGCCGGCACTATCAGTTCCTTTCCACCCCTTTCCCATCGCCCAAACCCCTAGCGTTAAGTCTTAATCCCCTACAGCGCTACGTATTGGTCACGAGCCTTAATCCCTGTTGAATGAGCACTGTGCAGCCAGCAAATGTATTTAACTGGGCTACAAATGAACAGGTTAAGCGATAACGTACGGCACAACCTAATGATGGCGGGCATGGTGGTTGGGATTACAGAGAACAGCGCAAAAATATCGCCGATATTGGATCCACTATGTTCCCTACTATAATCTCCGACTGCAGAAGCAATGGCTTGAGTCAGCATAATTGATAAGATAGGTAGGTAATGAGCAAATCTGTGCGGTAAAATCTCTTTACTTGTGTAACGTATTGAAAGGCTTGCGCACTTATAGTAGTGAAGTAGTTTACTTGCGATGTTATCTCCTGTATATCTGTCTTCGATGAATCTCCTGCTGCTGCCGGTTGCATAGTACCTCTTTCTCGGGGTATGCGTGGTTGCATTTATGAAAAGACAACACGAGGCTGATCATAAATTTAATAGAGCTTAAAGTGAGCTACTGATTACACAGAAAATGAAGCTAGTTACAGTGGAGTAATAAATATACAAATAAAGATATTTAGTAATAATTTTCCACTTATCTTAAGAAGTTGATGACAATACTTCGATTTTGTTTATGCGAAATTAATTTCATGAGCATTTGCCCACATCTTCAGTCAACTCACTTCGTTGTCAAGGATACCATGTATTTACAAAATCAAGTCACTAAAGCTTTTCCTTTAATTTTTAAAACTTGGTATAGATATGTTGATGATATTTTTGCAATTGTTCCTGAAAAACAAATTAATGATGCTTTAAAATTACTAAATTTACACGATAAAGCTATAAAATTCACATTAGAAACTGAAATTAATGGATTTGTTCCTTTTCTAGATTTGAAAATAATAAGAAATAATAACAAATTAGATGTTGGTATTTATAGGACATCTAGTCATATTGTTAATTATATAAAAATAAAAGTTTTTACCCTTTTCGACATAAATTTGTTGTTTTTAATAGTTTGATTTATAGATTAATAAATATACCCTTGAATAAAGGACAATTTAATAAAGAATATAAACATGTTATTAATACTGCTTTAATTAATGGTTTTATTAAATATTTTATACAAAATAAAATTGAAAAATTTAAATATGAAAAACGTATTTATTATATTTCTGCTCTTAAAAAATAAAAGATGATTATAAATTTAAAAAATTTACTTACATCCTTGGGTTAAACATTTTCAATTTTTTTAAAGAAGTTGGTATAACTTTAGTTCCTCGATATAAGTATAGTATTAAAATTTATTACAATTTTCTAAAAAAGATAAAATTCCTAATAATAAAAAATCTGGTAATTATCAATTTAATTGCTTAGATTGTTATCAGGTTTATATTGGAAAGACGAAACGTAGTTCGAAAACCAGAAAGAAAGAACATTTTCGTAACATTAGATATAAACAAATTGATAAATCGGCCGTAGTAGATCATATTTTTTGTCAATTAACCATGAAATAAATCCCGAAGTTAAATTATTAAAACAATTAAATGTTCCCATAGATTTAATAGTTTGGGAAAAATATTAATTTAAAAAAATAAAAATCGCGTAATGAATTTTGACATACCGGCAATTGATTCTGTTTTTAGGTTTGTTTCGTCTTCAGATGTTGGTAATACGTAAATACATGGTATCCTTGACAACGAAGTGTGTTGACTAAAGATGTGGGCAAATGCTCAGGAAATTAATTTCGCATAAACAAGATAGAAATATTGTCATCAACTTTTTAAGACAAGTGGAAAATAATTACTAAATATTTTATTTGTATAATATTAAAGTGAGCTGTTTGAAGTGAGTTGCCGACTATTTCTGAATTTTAGCACGAAAAGCTGTAATTGTTGAAGTATTATGTATACTGACTGCTGATGTATCAGTAAATTGACTGTTTAAATTAAGGTTTCCATAATAACAAGAATAGAATAGAATGTTTAGTTTTCATCTTTCTTCACACAGACATGTATTCATTAATACATTACCATAAACAACATTCCTAACACGTAATAACAATCTTTCTTTCTTATTCCCACACAATATGTAGGTACCTGCTTGCCTTAAATTTCGGTCTTAATGACAAATTCTCTGGTTATCCGTGTATTGATGACCCTCTGCTCCCTTATATCCCTTTTTCCCCTTTCTGCAAACTTGTTGATTATTCTTCATCATTCTTAGACATTTCTCTCGGACTTTTCCCAAGTAATCACATATATTTCTTACACAATTTTTTCCTTTTACAGACATTTTCCTGATTAATAATATCTCTCGCCCTCTCCTTAAAACTGTTTCACGTTTGTTGCCATATATTTGTTTACAACACATTATACTATGCCAGTCTGTATTATCTTCTCTAAACATTGGGCACTTTCCTTTATCCTTGTTATGCATAATCCTTTAAAATTTCTGACTCTTGTCCTCACCCAAACGAAGCCTCCTCACCCTAGTTTATTACCCACATCTATGTACTTTTCCTTCTCCCATGGTGTTTTTATTTCCCTATATAACCCGTCGAGCATTTCTCTCTTGTGCTAGCAAAAATAACTTGACTGTCAACACTTTCTAATCTTGTTTCTACTTATTTCCAGAAGCCTCCATAACAATACTCTACAGTCCTCCAGATATGTCCCATACATATCTGTTCCATCAATTCCCTTATTTGTTCTGTCCAAGACCCTTCCCATTTGGTTCTCACTTGCATAACAAAAAATGCTTAATAATATTGCTTTCATCCAAATTGGTTACTCTATATAAATAATTTCAATATTTCACTTCATCTTAAGATAATTTTAATCCTAGTCCATAATAACCTTATCATCAAAATGCATCACCTGACGTGGTCTTTAGTCGCTATGAACTACCGGTAATCGATTACATAAAATACTTCTTTAATATTGTAAAACAGGAAGAAAAGCGCAAAGTATACATGAAAGTCCCGCCCTTGCTACGGCTCCTACCATCACTACTACATTACATAGCCAAATTTGAGGTTTCCCATTGTTTCTGTCTATGTCTTGTTTAATTTTAAAAATGTATTTACCATTTCCTTTTTCAGAGATGGCATATGTGGGATTTTTTTCTTGCGCACTACTAAACCCTCTTGAGTTTCTGAGTATACTAATGACCTTAGTTAATTTCTTATCCTTTAACGGGAACTAGACCAACTAATGACTCCTGATTATTGATATAGGTGGTAAAAGTGGTTCATACATTGCGCATTATCTTCAACATTAGAGAAATTCACCACAGCTATAGCCAATTCTTTATAAAATTATTAATGTTGTACTTCAATAATTCTTTCTGTCAGTAAGGATGGAATTTTAATAGATTTTTCTTCTCTGGATGAGGAATAATTAAATTGGTTAGTGACCAAATTTTAAAATGTATATAATAGTTTCTCTCGCGATGACGAATTCTCCCGGAATTAGTTTCTTGCTTTACAGGTTTTCCTCAGTCGTTATATAGTGTGATCCATATAAACGTGAACCATTTCAATAGGTCAGTAATGGGAACAATAATAGGACACACGTGCAACTTTGGGAGAACATAATAGACAATTGGGAGATTGCATTACACTATTTACATCTCAGAGAAAATGTGGAAGTGCCTCCACCAGCACGTGCCACACGTTGGCACTCGTCTCAACATATTCTCTTAAGTTTTACGGAGAGTGTTCTCGCCCATGTTACTTATTTCGGTTCGAATGGATTGCTTGAGATTATCAATTCTCCGTGGCCTATTCTTGTACACTATTTTTAGATACCCCGCAAGAAAGAATCCGGTGAGGTTAGATCAGAGCATCTGGGCGGCCACAGACCTTTTGAGATTCTTCGGCTATCAAGGAAACTGGTTACAAGTTCCTTGGTGTCCTGTGTCATTATATGTATGGCTTGCTGCTACATCTTGCTGTAAATAACCTTCTCTCAATACGATATCATCCAGCTGCTCCAAAAATATCTTGAAGATGCCCATATATACTTCATTGTGTAAGTCGTGTCATATATAGATGATGGTGGAGGATACTTCCAACATTTTCTCGGAGATGTAAATAGTGTAATGTAATCTCCCAATTGTGTATTATATTCTCTAAAAGTTGCATGTGTCCTGTTATCGGTTCAAAATTTATGGCCTATTGAAATGGTTCAGGTTTATATGGATCGCACTGTAATTGGTAAATGTTAGACAGATACCCTAAAATTTAGGAGTGTTCAAATCTGATAAAACCTCTCAGATATACTTTTATTGCACACATCATCAGCATTCACTGCCTCTTCTTTCGTGTGTACTAAGAATGGGCATTAAGCGTGATTAAAAATACATATTTCAAGTGTAAGTACAGTGCCACACAAATTAACTATTTTCCCCACTATGTATTTACAATATATAGAAGTATTGTATTCCACCAAAATGTGATACCATAATACATGTACTCTTATTTAGACTTCCTCAATCCAAAAAGTCTCTTGAATATAATAATCTATGAGCTATTATTAATACAAAAGTTATATAAAATCCTCAAACATTTAATGTTATTAATCCCATAATTTTTATTCAAACTACTTAAATAAACTAAAATCAAATGGAAACAAAATCTCTTTCTAAAAATTAATATTGGGCTGAACCCGTAGCTCAGTCGATAGATCACCTACCTGCCATACTAACGGTTCCGGGTTCGATTCCCAGCGGTGAGGGTGGGGATTTTTCTCCGACCAAGATAATTCTTCGTCTTCCCCAGAGTCTGGAAGTATGAGTGAGAGTGCGAATGTGTGCGTGATCAATGATTAAAACCCAACGAATACGAGTTAACACGATCGGTATGTTCCAAAGGAGAACGGCCACCGATATGACCATTGCAGTTAAACTGAACAATTAAAAATTAATATTTCTGAACAAGCATAACTCTTAAACAAAAAGTTTATTAAATACCAAATTTGGTGTTTTCAGTTCAGGACGGAAGAAGGAAACAAGGATGTGGCATCAAAATTTTAAAGACAATCCTCCATCTCAAGCTATCTTTAACAACGAAATAGTTTTAATGACTTATTTTCTCAAAAAAAGAATCTTGACTCTTTTGATAAAATACCTTATATTTAAGCTATTTATATTAGTTTTAAATTTCCTGGGATTAGGCTGGGATGTCTTCTGAACTGGTAAACCTTACTAAATAAAAATGTAGAGGTCTTTAGCATTCACAATTTATGCCAAGCTTTCAGGATTGCAAAAATTTCCCAGATATATTGTTATTGATTTTGATTATTATTTACTACCCTTTTCAGGGAGCCATCTTGTTTATTTTTTCTGCCTTGCTATGTAAAAATAATGGAATGTCAAAAACATCACATACTGACAAGCTTTTGAATAGTCCGAGTATCGTTTAAGACATAATAATTGATTTTATCACCTCTGGAGAAATATGCAACAACGCAATTTCATTAAATATTTATGTCAATTAACACGAAGTAGAGAAGTAATTATTTTCGGTTAGGATAGCTTGTACAAGAGTGAGTTGGAGAGGTCATGTGACTGTAACACAGCATCTTTCCTTTAAAAAAAAAAAAAAAAAAAAAAAAAAAAAAAAAAGTATCGCTGCTTTGAGCTTTGAGTGTCCTAAATGCGCGACATATGGTCTGTAAAGGTAGTTTTCTTTGCTGGAAAATAAAACAGTAGTTCGTCTTCTCTCGGAAGTTCCTGTAGTTGCATTCCACGATAAAGTACAAAATTATTGCCACTATACGTTGTGGTCTCGAAAGAAAACAATATTTTTTTCTATCTCTGAACGCGCGCGATTTAGCCTCAAATGTTATACCCTCTTCCCTGTAGGTATATACTCAAATACACACGCACACACATTACACCCTGACACATAAGTTGCCCATTCACCCCTTCCCAACCCTTCCTGTCTCCTCTTATCGCATATTCTCGCTAAATTACACCTCCCATGCGATCATTTGCGAGACATATCGCACGATATGTATCGATCACGTGAGCGAGATATCGTTTCCGAATCAAATGACCCATTAGGTTTTAGTAGGGTCATTTTCTATACTCATAACACTGCGACGTCGCCTCCCTTACATAGCGAAGCTCGCCCTGCGGCACTTCGGTTTCTGACTCGTTTACCCCTTCTCTACGGTCCCTGCGCTCAAAATAAAGTGGTAAATCATACATGTGTATTCTAAATGCGTCGGCCTCTTCCAGTTTTGTAATTCTCTCGAAGCACCCATACGCCTGAGCACCAAACTATCGACTTTTTCACACTTTTGAAGTCTTTACATTATCGTTGAATTCAGAGTAGTTCAAAAGCGTTTCCCATCATAAAACCAGTGTGATTTTTGTTGCTTTTTTCCGCTTTGTATTCATAAATGCGCTCCATTTAATGGATGTAACACAATACAGTTGTAGCACATAGTGGGTTACCGTAATGTGTGCTGTGGAAGTGCAGGAATCAGAACTTCACCAAAGCAATTGTTCAAAGCGGTTTGCAAATTTACTGTTATAGGTAGACTTAACTATGTGAATAAAGATATTTCCTTTCATCAAGTATTCTTATTAAAGAAATAGACTTCATATTTCTCTTTTGAAGGATTAGATATTTAAACACTTCCTTTACTCCCACAATTTTCTTGGCATCAGATAGTCCTTTTTACTTAATTTACCATTTAGCTATAGGTTCTAGAGGACTTTTTGCAGCCATCCAAAATTTCAGTACCGAGAGCTAACCTGAAATAGACATTTTTGAAGGCTTCCTACTGAGTGAGAGACTTACTATGCGACAAACGTAAATATTTTACAGAATGTATTGCAACAACACCGGTAGATTTAACCATTTTGAAGATATTCTCTGTTATTCATTTTCTAATTCGTATCCTTTTTTTTTTTTCAAAATATAGCCATGTTTCCTTATTACCATAGTTATGCAAAGAATATAGATTTTAAAAGCCATCACATAGCGATCACCCTTTTTAAAAATTGGAATATCTCTTTACCTTAAGATATGTGTAATTTAGGAAAGTTAGAGAAGGTTATGTGAATGAAGCACATTGGACTTTTTTCATGTCATTTAGCTACAGTGATGTATTGGCGTGCTTTTACCGTTGAGACATATTGCCTTTAGGTGGTGTTTACTGGTTTAGAATTGCTTTTTTGTGTGTTAATGCAGATCTCATGCACGTATTCATAAAACAGATTAGTACTTCCAGGAGTTGGAAAGGCTATAAGAGAGGAATAAAAGGCTAGAGAAAGTTTTCCTCCCTTGCACAGTAGGCAGTGTATAACTAAGCTACGGGACTATCACATGTCAGTTTTAAATTTAGATGTACCTTAATTTACACTATGAACGTTAATTTTCTCCTTCAGTATTAGCTTCTATATTTATATCTAAATCTCAGCTCTGCAAGCATTCAACCGTATTATCATTTCCAGTTAAAATAACACCAGATCTGCAAACCTATGTTTACTCCTTTGTTCTTTCTCCCATTTTTGCATAGAGGTATACAACCCAGTGCATGGAATCGTGGCGCTAAAATGTATGGGAGTATTTCGGCAAACTGGGGTGGTGCAAACTACTGTTGCAGTGCATGCCTTCTGCCCATTTATGTGAAATCTTCTTGCTCTTGTCCTTAAGCCGTTCATAGGCTATGCATGTTTGCTGGACTTAAAGAGATAGGCTCACTCAGATCCGGTTTGGAACACGCCTAACAATGAGATTCTGTCAACATCAAATAAAGAAGAAAGGTACTGCAAGAAACAATATGAAAAAAAAAAAAAAAACACGTTGGTACATTTCCGTGCATTCCATTCACTGTACAATTTGTTATCGTGTAACCCGCCTCCCTTTTTAATCCACGTTTGCGCTAATATCTGCTGGTGTGTGTAGGAAATTAGCACTGTTGGTTAGGTTCGGTTTGATTTGCTAAGTATCGGCTCTGCCTCTTATTGAGGTTAGCTAGCGGAATTTTGCTGCCTCGCAAGTTAACTTGATTTTCAGCTCTTCAACTGTGTGTAGCAGGTGAGTTCTTTATGATGTATAGGCAGGCATTTCTATGGCAGATAACTCCATAATATAATTTCTCATCAATTCATTTTTTGGTGTTCGTCTCTCTATGTTTTTCAATATTTTGTTATGGATCACAAGCGGAGAAGTGGATATTTATATGATTGTTATGTGATTGTTATTTTAGGGCATAGTTTAAGAGGACAGTTGTGGAATTTTCATGGTTTTGTATTTTCTGATTCTAATTTTATTTTGAACATCAATGTTGTTAAATATCATTTGAAGTAGGAGTACTGTTTTGGAATTTGAATATGTTTTGGTGAATTCAAACAGTCATGCATGCTGCTGTTAAATGAGATTATTCTGAGTATAACCTTGTCCGATAAACCAGAAGGATATTTTTATATAGGCACTTATTACCAGTTTGCCCTAATGTCCTTATAGTGTTGAAGTATGAGTAAAGTGGTCACAGATTGAAATTTACAATATGCAAAAGAAAAAACAACAACATGTAATTACACTGCTTAACAAGAATTCTAGTATTCTAATTGCTTTTGTAACTTCTTGCGCTTGTATCTTTTGTAAAATATATAGTTGACATTGCTAAATGAGATGATATCTCATCCGTAAGTTAACTTTTGTTAATTCTTCCTTATGGCCTATCTGAGAACCTCTTTCATATTATGATTTACATAGCAGAGAAAGTATTTCCAACAACATTGACACATATATTCATAATTTCATACAGAAATGATAGGTATATAGATAGGTGAATAATAGCTTAAATATAATTTATGTACATTAGAATCATTTGTGAGCTTGAGTTACAATCATTGCCTAGACAATGTGTGCCAGGTCATGAGTTAGTGTCAGATAATAACAGTTCTAACAAATTAGTCGACAAAAATGTTATAACTTAACACAAGAGCGGGCGCCCTGGGTTATAAAATACCCCGATCTTACATTTTTGCATGTGGCAACATTGCCAATGATTCCATTAGTCTGTCATGCTTGCTATTCGTTCATTGTTCTTTTGAGCGTGCGTTGATACAGTCACATCCTATTTTGCAAGTGTGTAGGATTGTTAATAATCGTGTTTGTTCAGCATTGTCAAGCTGGGGTATAAAGCTGCCAACGAGACTGTCCAAGTAACTAATCTCATTTTACTGACTTGCTGTTATAATTACGAACATGCGAGTGCGTGTGCGTGCAATAATGTTAGTAGCAGTTATACTGCAGTAATAAAAATGATTTTTCACAAAGGAAAATAACTCCAGAGGAAATATTGAATATATTCAACGAACTGCCAGAGGACGACCTAATAGACAGTGGCGAATCAAGTGAAGAAGTAGTAATTGAATAAAGCCAATTGTGAACAAAGTGATGTAGAGGAGTGAATCTCTTAGTTCTGAAAACTTTTTTTTTCTGGGAAAGATAGCTATTGCAAATTGAGAAGAATGGATTTCACGAGGGGAAACGTAGTAAAGCATTATTCTAGACCAAAAAGTTCAGCAAGAATTCCTAGAGATGAACTCACCTTTTCATGCCATTGTCAATTTTGACATACATGTCTTTAAAATGTGACATATGCTGCTACTTTGCATCAGAGACCATGCCCGCCTCGGTAGTGTGGTAGTAGCATGTCTGCCACACGTACAAGAGGTCCCGAGTTTGAATCTCGGTCAGGGCGAGTTACCTGGATAAGGTTTCTTCCGGGGTTTTCCCTTATCCTGAAAGACGAATTTCAGGTAACTCTAAGCTCTATGGACCCTGAGCTCATATGAGTATCATTTCAGCCATTACATTCATCGTCCGATATGACTTAACGTTGGAGGACGTAAATTAAAAAAAAAATCAGAGACCATTACCAAGTTCATGCATTCCGTTTATACGACAGTGTAATAATTTCTTTCAGAGTGCAGTCAAATACAGTGTGCGTGGAAACGGTTTGCAACATTGACTGCAAGATTTAACTACATGTTAATAAAGGAAATATGCCTGAAATATTTTACATTTACATTTTAAACTTTATCAATATGATTAAGATATTGAGAAGTGAATGTGGGGTATAGAGTACCCGGCACACACGATTCTGTTAAGAAAGTTAAGAAAGCCTGTTCTTGGGTTAATTGTCAAATTTTCGAAAGTGTAGATCCAGACTGTTGCCAACGCAGATAAAAGAAACTAAACTCCTAAAATTATAGAGGATAGGAAATTCTTGGATTTGTTAGCATGACATATAGTAGCAAGCGCATTACATATACGAATTAGCACTTTAACAGTTGGTAGTATATGTAGAAACATTGGTACCTTGTAGGCGGGACTTAAATTATTATTGTTAAAAGTTGCTCCTTTCCCGTTTACTGTTTCGTTAGTAAAATGTTTACTATGATCAGCAATTAATAGAGAGCAAAGACTGCGCTTGAGTTATGCAATATTAACACCATTTTCAGCTTATCATTTGTGTGATTAACGTCACCTACTTAGCATTCTGCAACAAACGTTAGATTTGGCAGCATGGGTGACTCATATGCACATTCATGCACTCATTTCCTAGTAAACAGATCCGTTACCGGAGCAGACAAACCGTTCAGGCTCCTCTGCCTTTCATACCCCTCTAGCCTTCTTGTCGTGGGCGTACAGAAGGTACACCGGAGGAAGAGGTTGGAGAAAAAAAATAAACGGGTGACCAGTATCCTCATCAGAAGAAAAACACTGCATTATGGTGAATGAGAAACTGCTTTCTAATTGGTGCACCTCCTCCGAATCAGCCAGTGGAGGGTGGCTGTCGTAGACTAGTACCTCCAGGACGACAAACTCAGAGTCATGTAGATGGGAAACCCTCCATCGAGACTTGTGTCAGTCACAAAGAATTTTTTTTCCTGACTGACTCCTTGATTCGCTACCATGTCATTGCTATTAGGTGACCATTAATAAAGTTAATTAATAAGGATAAAAACATTGCAATGCTTACTTACTCTTGTTTCTTATTATCTTGCACTGAAAAGTTAAACTAGTTGACATTTAAATGCAGTAAATAACAATTAAAATAATAAACAAGCGAGTGAGGTGAAGTAGTGGGTAGTTATCCCTTGTCATGTCATTACATTGGGAAACGTTGCTCTCAAGTAAATACAAGAGAATTAATATTCAGAATATAAAATGAGCCGAGAGACAACCCTTATGCTAATTTCTGAGATTGTGTTTGTGTGGATGAGTGTTCCAGGGAGGTCGCGTCTAGAAGTTGCAGTTCCATTCTTCGTTCCTCCAAGGCGCAAACTCCCCGCTTTCCCTTTCCCGCACCCTTCTTACCATTCCTTCGCACATACCGCAGGGAAAGAATTATCACACGCGCAATATTGCCCTCTGAAAATGCCTTTGGTCTACCTTCAAAAACCGCATCTATCCCATTTCACCACCCCAGGCCAGTTTTTTTTAACTCACTGTAACAATAGGAATAAACAATGCTTGGCTTCGCAGCGCCTCTTTCTGTGGGTTGCCTTAATGAGATTTCTCTCGCGCTCCGATGGATGGTTTTGGCGTTAACGCAGAGGGTTTCTTTTTATGAAATTCTACTGCAAACTGGAATGTGAGTGATGGAGAGGCAACTCTTTCTCTTTCTATTCTTTTAACAAAATAGCTTTTATCAAAGGATTTGTGAATAATAGATCAAATGCTTCATAATCAGCATGATATAATTTCTCCTCCCCATCGTTGTCTTTCAACTGTTTCAGTTTTGAAGGATCAGCCGTCGTCCACTGGTGGTTAGGGCAATGGAATTTTGTGTTTTGTAAAAAATTCATGGCTTTTGGTGGACCTTTGGAACTCATTTCCTGATGGTTGTCTCGAATTGTATGGGAACCCCATTGTTACCTGGATCCCTAAGTAGTTCTAGTTGGCTCAGTTTCAACTGAAGAAGGACATGTAATCGAAGGATATATCTACTACCTGAAGGATACAATATAATCGGATATATTTTGAAGGATATATAAACTTTGTTGGCCCTTGCAAGTGCAGATCTCATCCGAACCTGCTCCCACTTGGGGTCTCCTGCTCATCCTTTATTCCAGGTATCACATTGAAAGCAGAAAACGGCCCACTATGTCCTACTGGCAGTGCCCTACTCTGGTATCTGCTTGTATCTATTCCAACTCCTACTAGCCACTGAAAGCCTTGCTTAACGTTCCTGGTACCATAATTAAAGTCTGTTTAGTTAAAGCATGTGCAGTTCAGAGTCAAAGGAACCTGAGCCTCCCGATCACTAATGACCGTCATAAATCTATCTCCACACTTCAGAAATGGAACACTGTCGTTGAGGACCAATAGCAACCCTGATTTTCTCGAAGTGACAGCCGCATGTCTACTCCACGTGGAGTCTCAGTTGCGAAAGTTCCATTCATTATGTGCAGAAATTCGTTGCGTGTCACAATGTGGAGACCGTAGGAGGGAAATGCAGTGGTAAATGCAAATGAAGTAGTAGATAACTTTCAGTCACGTGAAAATAATAAAAGTGAAGACAGAGTGAATAACTGGGCCGAGTTATATTACTGGAAAAGCCTTAAAAAAAAGGTTATAACAGGAACTGTTTCTAAGCAAATTCAAGCGCTTTTTTTAACACATAAAAAATATGTGCTGAAAAATAATCTTGGTAAGGGGTCGTGCAATGAGCCTGGTGATAAATTCTGGGTATTCAGAGATATGCAGTAGGAAATATTGTGACGAAAGGAATACCAATGACGCTGATCAAGTGTGGAAACAAAAGGAAACGTTTCTCTAAAGTAGATAATTTCACACGCGATTTAATTCGTCGAGAAATTTATAGATTCTATGCAAAAGGGAGAGTGCCCACCTTAGACGAATTGGTTGCATATTTGCAAGAAATTTGTGATTTTCGTTATGGGCGCTGCACTTTGCGCGGCCTCCTAAAAGAGCTGGGTTTCAAATACCGCACTTTAAATAAGATGAGGGTTATTATGGAATCCAGTAGAATTGTAGCTTTGCGATATATATGTCAAAACTAAGGAAGTTTCGCAGTAATGGACATAAGATAATTTATTTAGACGAAACCTCCTACGACACCCATGACGTATCGAGAAAGGTGGCAACCTTGCAGAAAGGACTGGGAGAAGAAGGGTCGGGGGTTGTAAAACGATTATAAGGGTTCGTCAAAGGCAGAGGCCGACGTGCACACGTGTTAACTAAACAGACTTTACAAACTACTCTTACTATGCTTAGCCTAAATATTGTTATTACATTAAAAACGAAAGAACGGAATCGTTGCCTTACAACTGTTTCAATTGTTTTGTACCTATATATTTCGCAATGCTATCATTGGAACAGCAGTTCTGCTGTAGCAGCCAGATTCTTCAATCAAAATGTCATAAGAGTCATTTGCAGAAGCTGAGCACATTATTAATGAAAGCGTGCTCTATACGTTTAAAGATCTTGAAGTAATTGTATTCAATTGCTAATTATGCACCTAAAGATAATTTACTTTGCTATACTAAACCTTTCCGCTTACGTAACGAGCCTTCCATTTAACGCTCCGTCAGAGATCACTGACACTAGACGATAAACTCTAGCTTTAGATGTGTTGCCTTTTTCATATATTTAAAAAAATGTGCGGCTCCCGGACAATGGAATTTAAACGACAGCTGAGTTGTGTAATATATGATGTTTTACTGTCTTCCTTCTTAGACCTTAGGCTGATAAGCGGCTCTTTACTGGAATACCTTCGTGAACGTTCTCTCAAGCATCCTTATAACTACTTCACGTCACTTTTCTACTAAATACGCATACATTATTATACAGGAGACCTGCAAGCACACAGGTTAATGTGTTTTTTAAATGCTATTAGTAGTATTCTGGTATTATAGTTGAATATAATTGGTAAAAAAATTGTATCTAAGATGCAAGCAGAGCCAGTAAAATTCTGAAAAGATTTACTGGACCATAGGTATACGATGTATTTCTGTTAGCTTTTTGTACGAAGACGAACTGAAGATTTCCGTCTCAATGCTTACTTCAGTACAAAAGCATTCAAGTAATTTTAGTCGCATTGCCATTCGTACAGAAGGATAAGTAACTCTTCCTGTGTAATGCCGCAGAACAGTAATCTCATAGATTTTTATAGTTTTCCTTTTTTTTCTTGCAATTAAGGTGTTGCAACAGCGGCATGAATAATTGATAACATATACAACTGTTTTTTGTGCATTGTCGTAACGAACCCAGAAAACGGGCCTTTGTTATTTACTCTTAAACCTGGTTTGAGTTAGGTGATTTGAAGCAAACTGCTTAAGAATTCCTATGCTTGCTTGTGAACTACTGCACCTATTGAACATTAAAGTTATTATACTCAAACATATGATGCGTTTTCTTTCATTGCTTCAGAGTGAAATGACTATATTTTAGATTCTTTTATTATCTAACATTTTAATGAAAACCACAAAACACATGTCTTGGAAATTAAACAATATTCAATGTTAAGATATATAGTTCATGTAATGTATAATTGATTTCATAGTGCCATTGGAGACTACCTGTTCAGTGACATTTACCCCTCAGTTTCTAGGAAATCGGCCGTTTCTTAATTTCCAACTGTTTTCCAAGCATCTGTGATGGATAAAACAAAAGTTAATTTTGGAGAATATCACACTCAACGTAACTCCTCTCTCTATGTGATATAACAGAGTATGTACCAACGTTACACAGTAACGTTCAGTATCTTAATTGACCTCTCAGATATATAGTACTTATAAAACCCTCGAGTATCAGAAAACACCTATGTTCTTAAAAAACATAGATTTGTAATGAAATATAACGGAAGGATTTTCTTTGTTTACTGCTAATCCAGTGTATATTTCTCAATGGTGTTTATTCTTCATGATTATAAATACGTTCAATTGTTTGATGTTCACTGCCTCTTATCACTGTTAACTCTGTTAATAGTGTTTCATAGTAGTTACCTACTATTATTCAAGCAGTTACAGCTACTCGCGGCTCTAAAATATGAACTGCAGTGCAAAAAACATTTACTATAGAGAAACTGAATCAGGAACGTGTTTCACACTCATATCGAACTCTTTTTTATACCTCTTCCACCTCTATAATAACGGCACGAGTTTGTTTGCGTTAGATTTTCTTCATTTCCAGCCATTGGTTGTCCTTAACCGAGAGGCAGAAGTGTCAAATTATTCCATAAATGAGTAGGAAATATAATATAAAGATTCAAATCCAGTGGAATAAGTAGTTACGCAAGAAAATGTGCGTATTACAAGTAAAAGGTAGTTAAGTGTGACCATGTATGGTTTTTTTTTTTTTTTTTTTTTTTTTTAATTTTTCGTCCTCACGAGAGATTTCTTTCTTTCTTTCTTTCTTTCTTTCTTTCTTTCTTTCTTTCTTTCTTTCTTTCTTTCTTTCTTTCTTTCTTTCTTTTTCTTGTAATTTACGTCCTCCAACGATGTCATACCGGACGATGAATGGAATGGGTGATATGATGCTCAAATGAGCACAGGGTCCATATAGCTTAGAGTTACCCGACATTTGTCTTTCAGGATAAGGGAAAACCCCGGAAAAAACCTTATCCAGGTAACTCACCGTGACCGAGGCTCGAAATCGGGACCTCTTGAACCTGAGGCAGACACCCTACCACCACGCTACCGAGGCGGGCATGATGTAGTACATTGGTGTAGTACAGTCACAAGCTTGTTTAGCTGTAGTTACCTATTTATAGCAGAACTATAAACAAGAATACTTGAATAACAGATTTTTAAAATACTTACAAATCCAAACTGTGCCATTTTTGTAATTTGGATATTGAACCACATACTCCACTGAATTAATAGGTATATATAGTACCATCAGAAGGTTATTTAGCTCTATGTACAATATTTACAGTAGAAATATAAACGAGAACAAATTATTGAATAACTAGTTTTTAAAATACATAGAGAAAAAATTACACCATTTGAGAAATGTTAGTTACCACAAAGTATTCAACAGGCTTTCGAAACAACTTTAGTTTGTTGTTTGCATGTACATATGGAACTTCCAAACAGGCTTATAGCTCAAAATATACTAATGTAAATTTTATTACAAATAATAAGAATAAGCAACGAATTATTGGATCGTCGACCAAGGTTAGGCACCTAAAATTAAATCTACCAGTGCTACTTTTTATCACATAAATCAATTGCTGACGTAATTCTTTCGTTGAACTTGGCAGATTGCCCTTTGTATTTTTAAAGCATACTTTACATCTCATTTATTTTAATTCTAAACGACTATATTAGCGTATCAAATAAAATATAACAGGAAGTAAGTATTTATAGATTGGAAGAACACTTTTTCCAGTTGACAAATGTGGAAAAATAAAAGATACCGTCTTACCCTGCTGGATCATCATCATCATCACCATCATCATCATCAGCATCAGCATCATCAGCATCAGCATCAGCATCAGCAGCATCAGCATCAGCAGCATCAGCATCAGCATCATCATCATCATCACCATCATTATCTTCTTCTTCAAATTCCATACTTTTACGACTATCGTGGTGTTATGGGTTTCCTGTTGCTCTATTCCTTATGCCTTTAAATCGTCGGGTTTGATAGAAAACACAGAATGGGTCAATAACCCGATCCCTGGTATGGGAGTGAACAGATGTAGACTGAATGTGGGCAAAATGAATGAAAGGAAAGGTGATAATTGACCAATTGGTGGAATGATTGCGGCGGAAACCGGATATCCCGGAGAAAATGCGCTCCTGCGCCGTGTTATTGACATCTCACATGCGGTCACCTGGAGTCGAACCCTTGGTGAGAGTCGAGCGATCTAACTCTAAGGGTTAATATAGACACAACAGCTCCTTCTTAATCTTTCTGGAAAGATAGTGAAACTAATACCTATATAAAATCGAGCATTGTAATCTACATTCCGACGCGAAAACTCTAATTTTATTCATCTTTTAAACCTGTTTTTTAAGCATGTGCAAATATTTTGCAGAAAATTTCCTTATATAAAGCTAAATTAATCAAACACATTTTTGCACCTGGTGCAGTGTTTGCAACAACGGAGATTGCTTTAGTTTAATCTAGGCTCCAGATTCGAGTATCACCGACTGCTCATTCGATTCAGAATTTTTCTGTTTCTTTCCTTGGTCGGTAGGCGAATCTGAAGTTGATTCCACAACTGTTATCATTTTCTGTCCACGCCACTATGCATCTGAAAATTGGATGATATGTCTGCTCTATATAAACCATGTGCACAAAAAATCTGCTACTCTGCACCCGTTTTCTGGTGCACAGGCCTCACATAGAGCATAAATTATTTTATCAAACTCGCAAGCCAATGCAGATAAGAACATAGTGATAGTTCACTTGTTAGAGGGGTGGTAAGTTCAGACGATTTACATAGTTTGCAGTGTCCAATTCAAAATGGGCAGCTTTCGTTTATTACCTTATCTACAGTGTGCATGCATTCCATCCATATTGTGTGTGTGCGTTCGTAGAATTAAAAGTCCAAATGCACAAATTCAAAATGTTCTTTATTTCCACCGAATTACAGTTGGAACACTTGCCGATTACATAGAATTGCGAGCGTACACAATCACAATCCACCAGTTCGTCTGTCACAGGTCCACTCCACACTCACAATTACGTACAACTCCTCTGATACACGTACAAAGTCTTCCAGTCCGTTCGCTAGCACTACGCTCTTCACGGCTACTCTCCAAGAACTGACTGACTCGCCCACTGCAGCCCTTATATAGGAAGATCACTGTTTCTGGAAGCTTTGCAGCCCGGAACATAATTCCGATTCTTCCAAACGTCAGGGGGAGCGGAAAGAGAAGGTACAGTGGCTAGTGATGCTTTTCCAACCATCCCCTCAGTGAACGCTACAGGATAAATGGACCGAATGCCTACTGTCGCCCACCCAGCCGCCAGTCGTTCGTGCCTTCCGATAATTGGTAGACAATACATTTTGGTTTCAATGGAATTTAACTCTTTTGCATTGAAATATTTTTAGAAAAAGTTCCATTTGTATGTGTTCAACTATGTGTGGCCGCGCTCATGTGTCTAAAAAGTTGGTATGTAAGTTTAACATCTTCCAAGGATGTGTCAACGAAGATTTGTAAGCAAATCTCCCACCCCAGCCATCGTTTAAGGGAGAAAATATTCACGCTTTTTATTTACTACAAATTAGATTGAATGACTTTGGTTAAAATATCATATGATGACAAATGAACTTCATTTCTTAGAACAGACTCCGAAGTCCTCTTCTTTCTAATTACTTTTCAAAATTAATACTTTGCATTATAAGAGATAGGCAAATAATTTCAAAGCCGCCACATATCGACCGGTCTTAAAAAGCTCTGACTACCCCTTAAAGCTATTGTAGGCATTCTTCGTTTCCCAATTTACCTATAAAGAAATGTATAATAAACTAATTTTTACAAATGCATTATCGAATATACATGAAATAGAAGGAATAAACATTTGCAAAATTCCCTTGTACAAGAGTGAGTAGAAAAGAGTCACACGAATTGTTATTACACTCTCGCAAAATCGGTCCGTCATATATCTCGTAGGGCGTTGTGGTTTCATTCCCTGCCGCGGAATACTCCGGGTTTGATCTCAGCCTTAAAAGCAGCGGATTTTAGGTCCCGGATATAATAAGACCGGTGCTCACTCAGCATCGCGAGGAATTGAGGATCTACGATAGGTAGGCAAACCCTGGTCTAAAAAGCCAAGTTTCAGACTGGGAAGTGCGTGATCCTGACCCCTTGTATATAAGACAAAAAACACTAGGTGTTATGGGCAAGGTAACCTCAATAATACAAAGGACTGTCAATATTTCATATGATGCGATTAAAATATATCACACCAGCATAGCTGTAGGAATAATGGCATATGGTGGCAGTACAATGGCGCAGAGACTAACAAATAAAAGGAATGTAATATTAGTTAGGAGAACACAATGACAAATACTACTAGATATGCAGGAGCTACAAAGACCACCTCCACAATGGCGCTGTTTGTAATACTTGGGATATGGCCAATGGACCTATTAATACGATTCAGAGGAGCGGACTATTGGCGTAAGAAGAAGGGCAGAGAGAAAGTAGCTGAAATAATAGGAGAGGAATGTGAAACTAAATGGCAGATCAGACGGAAATTATTAATGGATTGGCAGCATGAATGGGACAACATAGAACAGGGCCTTAGAGAACAGGGCCTTAGAGAACCAGTGATAAATGAAAGACTAAAAATGAAGCACTTTAACGCGACTAAAGGAATTATACAATTTATAACCGGTCATGGACCATACGCTACTTACCTTCATAATAGGAAGAAGAGGAACAATGTTATGTACAGTATTTAATATAGAGGATACACCACAGCATCAAATATTCGCGTGCAGAATACACGATAACGAAGTTGGCGATATAAGACAGGAGCTACAAGGCAAAACCCCTTGGATCAACTAACGAACTACATATCATCGAAGGCATGGAAAGAGTATAACTTATCTAGGGACCGAAGACACAGGGAACCTGATAGAACTGCCACATCAGTAGATTAAGATCTACGAGTTTAATTGAAAGACTGGAGCAACAAAGAGGCCTAAGTCCTACAACACAGGCAACACCGGCAACACCGGCAGATCTAGACGACATAGATGAAGAAGAAGAGGAAAATATCGAGGTACAAAACATCACAGGAGAGGAAATCTAATCTAAATCTTTATAGAAGAGCACAGAATCTGAGACTTGACTGCAACATATTCATACATAAATACAACACATAAAAAGTTAAAATTATTATAATTAGGTTAGATTCAGTCATCAATAAGTGAACCGCGCCGTGGCTAAATGGTTAGACCACTTGGCTCTCACCAAGGTGGCCCGGGTTCGATCCCAGGCGACCGCAAAGTGAGATTTGTGGTGGAAAACACGGCGCTGGGGCGGGTTTTCTCCGGGATATCCGGTTTCCCCCGCCATCTCATTCCACCGGTGCTCCGTCTTCATCTCATGCATCATCAGTGTCATCGCCTGCGGTGCCGTAAGTAGTAAAAGCGGGCGTTTAACACTGCACATCAGTAAGCAATGATGACTGATAGGTTAGGTAACTGCAAAGTCATGCAGTTAGATTAGGTACAGTTCATCTACACAATTATAATCAATAATGTTAAAAAATAAAATATGTTAAGACAAACAGTGTAAAATGTTATATGATGTTCCGATATAGATTCAAGAAATCAGAACATAAGAATGTAGAATTAAAAAAAAAAAATAAAAAAAGAACCTGTATTGTTTGAGGCTCACCTCTGCCTTGCGTATGTGGGCATGAGGCCGGCATTCGGGTTGGCATCTCTGGCCCGCTAGCGGGCTGTTACACTATGGATTACGCTATACGTCACACCTCTCCTATTTGATAACTAAGAAATTGACGCAATGCATATTGTAATGAATATTTTTAATCAAAGACAATAAACCGAACGTGGAAATATCAACGTCATGTTTTTTTTTTTTTTTTTTTTTTTTTTTTTTTTTTTTTTTTAATAATATACAAGAATTAAATTTGATGTTCCTCTCATTGTATACGCTACAGCTGTGTGCATAGTTGTTTGAGAGGTCTATGTTGCTAAACTATAATTAGGACATCCACTCCTAAATTAACTGAACACCTAATGCTCTACTTTCTTGACTGTGCATCTAAAGATTCAGTTTTCAGGAACATAAAACTGAGATAGGCCATAAGCGCGTTATATTACCCATGAAAGAGGCGATTAACATCAGTACATTGCTTTGAGTATCGTATCATATACAGAGAAACAGCTGATCTTCGATGTTACATCACGTTTTTATATACCACTTCATATAGGACATAAAATAAAAAGCTACTATTCAACGACAATGAGGTACAAAAAAGGTGGTTTACGATCTGGAAATAAAAAATAAAATAAACTGACAGACGGATACTGTTACGGCAGTTCCAAGGTAGATTTAGTTCAATAAAGTCGGCTTATTATAGCCATTCCGTCAACGAAATGGGGTAGTTATGTGACCGTCAAAGCTTTTTATGAGGAATTTAAAAATCCGGATTGGTTACTCTTACTGGAGATACCGAGACACAAACAACGTCTGTAATGGGCGCTCCACTTTCACACACTGGTTTCCAAAGTTATCTAGATTTCACAGCGGTCATTCGTCTCCCACGGCGTTTCGACATAAAAAGGGCTATGTTCCAGATCTTCAGAAGTGTACCCGCTTTGATAGTTCACTAAGCATCAAAGAAAAATTTCATGAGGTTTATTCGTAAAAACTATGACATCCATGTTAATCGAGATAAACGTTTACATAAATAGTATAATTTCATATTTCCTTGCAGATAACGCGTTTAGTGGTACATTTGAGACCTCGTACGTTTGGCATGGTTACGAGAGAAAATCAGTAGTGATAAGTTTAAAAAATAAATGTTTTGATAATTTATAACTATAGCAAATAATGCTTCGGGAACGATTATGTGGTAAACGTTTACTTGATAAAAACAAAAGAAACAAAACAAAAACCTTATCCAGAAATGAAAACTTCATGCAATATTCCTAGAAAATTCAAGATATGCATTTTATTTTTGGTTTAGATATATTCAAAATAATATATATATTAATCAAAATTGTTAGTGCAATTTTTGGGAAAATAAACTATGGGAAAAACTAATCGATATTAAATTAAATTTTAATCATTATTTAATTAAATTTTAATAATTATCAAATTAATTAAAATGATTAAAATTAATTTTAATTAATATTAAAAATTAATCGTGTTAGCGATGGTGTTAATTCCTAGGGCCATATGTGCCGTCGGTCTGCCGGAATTATGTCCTACAGGAAATCTTTTATGTGGCAATCTACTAGCATGGGGTGGACACACACAGACACACACACACACACACACACACACACACACACACACACACACACACACACACACACACACACACAGACACACACACAGACACACACAGACACACACACACACACACACACACAGACACACACACACACACACACACACACACACATACATACCTGCCTGCCAGCCTACCTGTCTGCCTGCCTGCCTGCCTACCTACCTAGCTACCAACCTACCTAGCTACCAACCTACCTAGCTACCTACCTACCAAGCTACCAACCTACCTACCTAGCTACCTACCTACTAGCTAGCTACCTAGCTACCTGCTACCTAGCTACCTACCTGCCTGCCTGCCTACCTGCCTACCTACACACATCCATATCTCCTAAAAATTCCGTTTAGTTCAGAGTACTTCAAAACTTTTGTTTTCAATGAAATCACGGTTTGTAATTTGTTATGTTATTTGTTCAAGTTCATACACATACATGAATAGAACACTGTCAGAATAAAAATATGTGTATATCCTAATAAATAATCAATTGTACTGCAACACAAAGTCCTTGAATAAAATGGACTTTGTGCTAATGAATTAGAAAATCTTTCTTTAAAAACACTCACGCTCAATTTTCTGAATTTCGTGCCTAATTTGTTATAAAATTCCACACCTTTAAAATAATAAGTATCCTTTGTGAATTAGACATATTCAACTTGTATTTATTTCTAGTATCAACAATAAGTGTCTCATTTCTTAAATCGTAACTATTCAGATGAGCATGTACATATGTCAAAACATAAAATATGAACAAATTAAACAGAGTAAATAATTTCAATTATTAAAATAGTGGCTTACAATGTTCCTATAGTTTCTTTCCTAACATTATCCTGATGCCTCTTTTGGCACAGCAATATTTCTTAACATGGGGGTTATTACCTCACAAATAGATACCATTTGTGATATGACTGTAAAGCAGTGCAAAGTATATGTTTCTCAAATCTTGTAATGATATATAAGATTTTAACTCTATTAAAGTAAGTGACTTTTGACAACTGCAGCATATTTTGGTATCATGAGCTTTCTACGCCAGCCTAGAATCTAGTTCAATACCTTATATACCTAATAAAGGTAAGAAGTAGAGGGATAAAATACGTATTCTTTGCACAGTGTCTTGTTAAGAAAAAAATTTAAACGTAATTTCACGTTTACTTCATACACGCCATCAAATTAAATGGAATGCAATGCTAAGTAAAACAGGTGACAGGCCACTTTGAAAGATAGAGAAGAAATCGAAAGTGTTGCATTTACTTGCCTTTCTCTTTTCATTCTTCTTCAGAATACCAATACATAACCTTATTCTTCTACCTAATCGAGATAAACAGTGTTAACTCGTTGTAGATGTAAGAATACAGTAAGGAAAGTCGCAGTCGAAGATTTTTAAAACGCCAGTAATGCCTTTAAAATCCTATGATCTTTTCATTAATATGATAAAACGCAGTTACATGTAAGAAGTAAGATACGAGTTTGAAAATTGGAACCATCAAAGTGTAACTCGGAAATAGTGCACACTACAAAAACGTTTGGCAGAAATGTACATGTTTTGTATTTAAAAATATTTGGTTTTCTCGTATGTTTACGAATTATATAAAACTCATTCATAATGAAAAAAACTTCACAGGGTTTTCCAATAAGTTTCAAGATATTCCTAAGCTTTCCTTGAAATATCGTAAAAATATGGTGGTGTGATCAAAATTATTATAGCTATTTTAGAGAAAATCAAAATGCAAGTGTTTCTGTGTTTCTTATTTTGAAACGGATGAATTATTATATAAACTTTCATGTTGCATCTTTGCAAGTTTTACTAAGTTTGCATTAAATCTGCCTTTCGGATTGCATACGAGGAGGTGTCGTAAAGTCACCCGGTAGTTTTTATGCTGGAGTGATGAAAATTTTTCAGTGCCATAATTGATCTCTCGGGACATAATGTTGGTAGTTTCAGTGATTTGAGTTCATTTGTTTTTTACAGTGAGTGCCAGAAGTGACGGAGGTTTTACTGAGATGGAGAAAATTGAGGCAAGTAGTGTGATCAAGTTCTAGCATTTGAAGGGCAAAACTTCCCGGGACATCCATGATGAGATGGCGGCTGTTTAAGGAAATGATTGCTCAACGTATGGCACTATTGTGAGGTGTAAAAGGAATTTTCAAACTGGTCACATGTCCCTGACAGGTGAGCCAAGAATTGGTAGACCGTCAATGGCAGACGATGCTGTCACAGTGAAGAAAGTAGAGTGTTTAATACTGGAAGACAGACGAGCAACCATCCAAATGGTCATGAATGAGACACATCTTAACTATGTTAGTGTGTGGAAAATTATTCATGATGAACTGCACATGTCTTAGGTGTCTGCACGGTGGGTTCCACGTTTGCTGACCCCCTTCCAAAAGCAAACACGGCGTGACCTTTCAAGACAGACGTTGATGCTGTTGGAACAGGATGAAGATGATTTTTGATCGTCTGGTAACCATGGATGAATCCTGGATCTATCAGTATGATCCAGAGACAAAAGTCATGAGCATGGAATGGAAACATGCCGATTCCACCCCTCCCAAAAAGGCAAAGGTGTAAAAGTCAGTCGGGAAGGTCATGTATGCTTTCAGTTTTCTGGGACTGTCCTTACAGATTATCTTGCCAAGGGTCAAAACATAATTGACAGATACTACTGCAATCTTCTGGACAAGTTACGAACAGCTCTGATTAAGAAACGATGCGGTATTCTCTCCAAAGGTGTTCGTCTTCTGGCTGACAATGCACCAGCTCATTCATCTCAAGTTGCAGTTGACAAAACAAGGGAATGTGGCTTTGAGATCTTACAGCATCCGCCTTATTCGCCAGATCTCGTAGCAAGTGACTTTTTCTTGTTCCGGGAATGAAGAGCGCGTTGCGTGATCACCTATTTGACAACGCAAATGACGTCATTAATGAAGTGGAAGAGTGGTTTAAAGCGTATTCGGAAGGTCAAGCAACGCTAGCAAAATGAGTGACTACTTAGAGAAGGACTAACAAGCACATATCAACACAAACTCTATCACATTTTTTAAATGGTGACAGTTAAAACTCTACGACACTCCCTCGTATATACATGCCACGGATCTTCTTCTAAATAAATAAAAAGGATAAAATGACATACTGATTTCATCCTGATAAAATTCTCACTTTTTATTTGTATATACTCCCACAAAATTTTTAACTTCTTCAGGTGTGATGCTCACGAAATTATTTTACTTTCCCTACTATTTATGAACAGTAAATTGAATATCGGAATTTCAAAGAAAGTAGGTACACGTTTTGATTGAATTCAAGGAAAAGAAAGTTTAGATTATGTACGTGCGTGCTTCAAAATGTCGTGAGGTAGCTTCATGCACAAGAAAGGTATATTGTTTATAGCTGGTAAACGTTATAGTCCTGTAGCTAGTCACTTCTTTCTCACAATGTCAGGAAAAGAGAATGACATTTTAAAGCCGCAGGAAGATGGTTTAAAGCGCGTGATCACTGATTTGGTATCACCCATTCCTCCTGCACCTTCAATGAAATGTCTAATGAAATGATGAATGCAAATGTGATTAGGGTCAAACAGATAAATAATAAGGCCAGAGTTAAGAATAGTTTCTACGTAGAAGGTATCAGTGAATGAAGTAGGTAAAGACCTCATGTGAGTGGAACTCGCCAGATATTTTTACCAATACTTTGTTAGCAACATACATAAAGTGATTAAGACACAAATCTGTGATAAGCAAGAAGTTGATGATTCCTAGATCAAAGCCAACTTTTATTGTGTTTTTAGATATAATACAAGATAAAATCTCTTCCAAATACATATAAAATAATTCTCTAAATGTCCCAAACGTAAACCAATATAAATTTTGCCATTGTTAAAATCAGTATAATGAAAAATCTTTTAAGAGGTCAGGGTATATATGTATATAAAATACTGTAGTGTAGCATGCTCCTTCTGGATATCGAAAATTAGACCTCAGTCATTTCTCTCGTCAATTTGGCTGTGAGTACTTTTTTATTTGTTGGAAAAGTCATCTTCCCCAGATTTCTCGAGCTTAGGAGCATGTTCTGATCAGTGGAGCGTAAATGCTGCCTCATCTGTTTGTTGTTTTTTTGTTGTTGTATTTTTTTTAAATCATAGAGCTGTAACCAGCGTTGAAAAAACTCGCTAAATAAGCAATACAACTGAACAAGTATGTACTTAAAAAGGAATTATATAGGATGTACTATAGTAAAACTAATTTTATTTTTAGTATTAGAGCGTATTATTTACGTCTATATAAGTCGTTAAAATCATTAATTAATTAATTCATTCATTCATTAATTTATTCATTTATTCATTCAAAACTGCCATTTAGCACTAACAAAGCAGCAGGTAAATACCCTCCACAACTTCACAGGTACATTTATGCCCGATTTCACCAACAGATGTTAGACTTAACACGGGTTTAACAATAGTTATAACAAAAATTGCATTTCACCAACAAGTGTTAGCTTAACACTTGTGTTAAATGTCTTGTTAAACTAACAAGTCAAATTTCTGATGTTAAGTGCCTAACAACTGTAAATAGGTAAGATGGCGGGCATGAACTCAGCTGTTATCGATTTTCTGCATTTAAGACTGTCTAAATGACATTCGTAATAGAGTACGGCCTATGAGGGGAAATTATTTTGAGGAGTTATCAGAAGAAATTGTTCTACACAGGTATAGACTGTCCAAACAAGTTGCTATGAAGGTTACTGCGGAAATACAAGATAGGTTAGAACATGCGACGAAAGGAATGTGCCGATCTCGCCTTTGCTTCAAGTATTAATAATTTTGTGATCTTATAATTCACTGAATTATGTGGATAATACACTGTCCACCTTCGGTGTTGAAACGTTCAAGTCATTCGTACTTCTTCACACCTCGTTTTAAATAAAAGTAATACGTTTCGTGTTTCTAGTAATGACATATGCATTTGAATTAAATGTGTTGCCAATTTTTCCCACGTGTCTTCTTTCTGTTTCACATTCCTATTTTCCACGATATCGTTATACTTCGTCACCAGTTCAATTAATAATTCTTTCTCCGTTTATGAGAAATTTGTTTCACGGCTTTTGTTTGCAATTTTGTATATCCGCCATTTTTTGGCTGTGTGCAGATTGCGGTGCAGTCGAAAATGAAAACAAAAGCTCATCGCAGTACGTTCAGAAAATAATACGACTTATCCATAGCCTTCTATAGATGTAATATTTACAAGTTTCTTGCGTTAACATGTGTTTGTTAACATTTTCAGAAAACAGATTGGTGAAATGCAAGAAATTGTTGGCGTTGTTACAATTGTTACGTTAGATTTGTTAACGTCAATTTTAACATCTGGTGGTGAAATCGGGTATTACTCTGTTGGGAAAGTTGTAAAGATTTTATAGTAATGTTACAGCTTAAATTTGGCCTCTAATTTATGTGTCATATTGAGAAACTTTTCTGTATTCTTAACTAAACACATATCATTATATACTTATACTAGAATAGTCACATGTCTCGATGGTCAGTTATGATCACCGTTGTAAGACACGAGAGGGTCAGGCAACGTTTCAAAAATCCTGTTGTTACTAGTATGGCTGGTCGTTCCGTCCTGTTTGAACAATCATCTCGCATTTTCACAGTGTTTTCAGTCGTGTCTTAAAAATTATGACCAATCAGTTAACCAACCAGTGTTCTGAATACCGCAACCTCTCAAGGATCACGCAAGGATATTCACGCTTATTCATGTCGTCAGTACTTTAGAAGCGGACTGCATTGTTTAAGATTATCTTCTTATATAAATGTTTATTAAATTCTTGTTTTCTCCTTACCCAGCTGTAAATATTCGTCGTCTCAAGTGGTCCATCGGCTTCGATCGTGTTATTGGATGCATGCACAAATCTTTCGTTTAAATTGTCGTTCTCCATTGTCTAAGAGTAAGATGCTAGCCTCTGTTTTCTTAGGCCGCGAGTTCGAACCGAGCGGATATCGATGGATATCGCGCGTAAATAAAAGCTTAATTTCACTTTTTGTTTGCTAAAATTCGCTGCAAAATGTGTTACAGAATAATTAATTTATGAGAAAGGCGGCGAACTGACTTCATTGAACTCTCTGACGAGAGCTGTCTCTACCGAATGACGAGAACGAGGAGGTCCATGTGATTCGATTTCCTGTCGGAACAATATTTTCACATTCCCTTACAAGTCGTTGTACTGTTGAATTGTTAAAAGAATTTTGTGTATCAAGACATCAGGTGGGGTCTTGAAATAGTCCCTGGTAGCATTTATCGTACTGGAGTTGTTGATCCTTTGTGTACTGTTACATTTTAGCTCATAACAAAATAGCAAGTGTTAGTCACAATACAAATACATGAAAATGGTCATAAATATTAAATGCTGGAAACTAAAAGATCGACCTAGGGCTTAATTTAAATGTCTGATGACTATCCATTCTTCAACAAACTATTCCTGCGAAGGTTTACTGTTCCTTAGATATAAAATGTATATAAATCGTCTTATTCCATATGTGCATATGTAAATACTGTCACGTGTATAGTTGAGGAATACTTATGAACATATTAAATTCTGCAATCTTGTTACTAATTCTTATTTTCGTGCCTTGACTTGATGGCACACGTTGCACGTTTTAAAGTTAATCCTGCTGATCTTTAAGAAGAACGTAATACAAGTTTTCACATGACAGCATGTGAAATCAGTTTCCTTTTACTCATGTCGACCACATACAACTGGCCGGACAAGGATTGTGCTGAGTAAAGTATTCTGAGTCATGTAGACGCCGACTTGAAGTTAGGATGTTTGTGAGGAATATGATCCTGCCTAGCTTTACTTGGGAAACGTAGCTTCTTTGGCGTGGGAATGCTGATTTGGCAATAGGTAGCCATATTAAAAGTAGCAATAATTAGAGACTGCGTATTTTGGAAGTCTTGGAATTCGAATGGGTTCACTCTAGTTTGGTTATTCCGGAAGTCACGCTGATCTTAGATTCAGGCTAGTCATGCCACCCTCCAGTGACGGCTTCTCTACACACGCATCCTCTAACTATATAGGTATACACAGACTCAAGCTAAGCCCATATGGGTATTTAATATAATAATGTAACTGTTAACACTATTTCCCTTATCCTGGAAGACGAATGTCGGGTAACTCTAAGCTCCTTGGACCCCGGACTCATTTGAGCATAATTTCACCAGTTTCATTCATCGTCCGATATGACTTAACGTTGAAGGACGTAAATTACAACAACAAATAAGTACTGGATATCTTGTAAATTATTGTTTTTTTTTTTTAAATAAAAAAAGAACAGAAAACCCTATTCTCTGTTTTTTGCCGTTTACCATTTATAAAAGCGTAATATGGATGAAGAGCTCAGAAACTATATAAGAAATTCAAGATGATTTAATAAATTCTTTTGTCGTGAACGTATCATAAATATGCCGTATTCTAGCCCACGTCATTTGTCATTTCTGAGAAAATCGTTACTTTTCAAAACATTTCTATATAGCGAATAAGGAGGTGAGTTTTCTTGAAAATCTTCATGCCGCATTCTTGAAATTTGTTGATCTTATGAGCTAGTATGATTAATTTAAAAAATATATATATTTTTGGTGTGATTTAACGAGATATACATTTTCGTTTATTACTGTTTTGTCCACCTGTTTCCGTACATCCTTTCTGCAAAGTATTAAGAATGTAGGGGAATTCAGAGGGTATTCTCTAAAAACTCAAGATTACACATAACTATAGTCTGGTATTAAAAATCTTTAAAATGTTGTATTTTTTATCAAAATTATTAACGAATCTTTTATTCCTTTAGAAAATCAATGTAAACAGTAGTTTGGGGTCAAATTATTTTCCATAACATCGTATCGCATCTTTGGAATATGTTGAATTTATGTGTGAGTTATGCTGTTTCCGCACACGCAAACACATACGCACGAAGAATTTGTTAAAATGCTCTTTTTTATTCAGCGAGTCTTATACTGTGCATTTGGTGTGATACTTCCACTTCTAGCTTTGGGATGAAATGCAATACTTCCTTTATTAATTGAATATACCTAGTGAGGGAAAAGTTGCATTAATTATGGAACTACCTATACTTGTACTATTTTTATTTAAACACTACAGCCTATTACTAGCTAAATTAGATCCTTTTATCCCTGGAGAACTTATTTTGAATGTAACTAACGTACAAATATCCTTAATGTTATGGAGATGTAATATGAACCTCTTATGGAGAGGGCTCTAAGCTAAATCTTATGCTACCCAAAATGTTGCTGAATGCCGTCTGATGATACTGCGTCTTGGTTGTTTAATGCCTCGTTGAATGGCTGCTCTTTCTTTAAACTAGGGGACTTGCAACCCGGTAGCATAATCGTAAAAGGTGTGCCATAAAAGAACAGATGTTAAGGTGAAACTAAGATCTTGTAGCGATAATAATGGTTGTTGACAGTGATATTCCACAGATACTGATGAAGTTCTTGCAACAGGAAGAACAGGTGCTTCCTAAGACCGTTTTATGTCTCTTTTGATGGCGTATTTATTCCTTGGTATTTTGTTAGAAGCTGCAGTGGAAGGACACTTGCGAAGTGTAACACAATAGAGGCGTCAACTGTTTTATCTCGTTTATTACCTTGTACTCCTTTCACACATCGTGCGATAATTCCTTGTGAATGAAGTCTATTGTTTGATGCACACAAGATATACATAATAAGCTGAGAGAAACTAAACTAAGGTGTGGCATTTTCGTTTATAATTTTGAGAATCTGCTAGAAATAAGTATCAGTATATGAACGTCTTGGTAGTATCATTAAGGTATGAAGCTATTATTTAAGAGCCAAAAGGACCGATAACACCATGAATACAAATGCCTGACCAGTAGACACTTAACGTTTTACAACCTAAGACATGTATTTTTCTTCCACTCACATTCTTGATACGTTACATACTTGCAGTAAGTAGATGAAGCATTGTATTCAATCCAAAATTTCAATACTGAAATTTCTGCTTTGATACTATATGAATCAAAACAGGAAAAAAAAAACACTTTTGAAAAATATATACTTGTGCATGTGCCAACCTTTCTGATCCTCTATCTGTTGTCTGTCTTTGAAAAGCATATCTCATAAACAAAACGTCTTTAAATACAAAATATGTTATTTAAATTCACTATTTTCCAAGGATTGGTTACAAAGATTTTCAAAAAAAACCCTCTAAGTCACGGAAACTACATCGAAAAATCTCATTTTCTTAATAACGTATAAGATTTTTATTAAATTAGCATATATCTAAGACATGTTCATATCACATGAAACAAATATCTTGAATTTTATGAATGTCCTCAGAAATATTCTGCTTTTGCATGGTACATACTTGTATAACTGTTACACAGAATCTTACTGCCCAAAATTATTGATAACCCTAAAAAACACCAATTTATATTCAAACATGTTTCATCTGTCACCAGTGACTCATCGTTGTATACTTTTTGTGTTCTGAGAATGGTTTGAGTGTACCTAACTTGAAGCAAACTCTTGAGAATTCCTCAGTCTGCTTATTATATACTTACTAAAAACAAAATACAAATAGATAGAGCATTTTTACCAACTATCACGTAAAAATTTCACAGGTAACTACTTATCAAGCATTTTAAAAATGTATGTTTATGTTTATGAATCTAAGGAAATTCCATGAAATAAAGTAATTATTCACGTAAAGTTTAATAAATGCGACTAACAGCTGAAATGAAGGCCTATATGTACTATAAAGAATGCAGGTGAGAGCTCCGGTTGTCTTTGTGTGTTATTTTGTAATTTACGTCCTCCAAAGTTAAGTCATATTGGACGATGAATGGAATGGCTGAAATGATGCTCAAATGAGACCGGGGTCCATAGAGCTTAGTTACCCGACATTCGCCTTTCAGGATAAGGGAAAACTCCGGAAAAACCTTATCCAGATAACTCACCCTGACCGAGATTCGAACTCGGGACTTCTTGAACGTGAGGCAGACATGCTACCACCACGCTACCGGGGTGGGCAGAGTGTGTGTGTGAGTGTGTGTGTGTGTGTGTGTGTGTGTGTGTGTGTGTGTGTGTGTGTGTGTGTGTGTGTGTGTGTGTGTGTGTGTGTGTGTGTGTGCGCGCTCACTTACTTAGCTCCTGTAGTGATGTGGTAGCTTTAAAGTATATTACAATTTATATGAAACAGAAATACATGATGTGGAAAAATGTATCTCAGTAATATTACGAAAGATTTTTTTCTGGCAAAATAAGCTTTTAGACTTTATATTTAGAGACGTCTACCAAAACGATGACTCTTACGTATTTAAACCTAAGAAGTAAAATATAACAGTAACACTGTTCTGGCAATGAAGGTTTGTATGTAATTTGAATTCTTTGTTATACCAATAGTGAAAATTGTTGGAGTAGTTTTATCCTTTCTTCACAGTTGCAGAAGTTCTGTCTGGCAAGGTAACGGAAAAACTACGCAGATGTCTAATATCATTTCTTCCATCTTACAAGACCCCTCCCACACTTCACCCCTACAATATCCTTCCTCGAAGAATATTGGTAACGGGTGGGTGAAACGACGTTTTTTCCTTGTTTTCTTTTCTGGTTCTGCACCCTCTGCAAGGAGTACACATGTTGCTACCCTCAAACGTCGCTTGTGATTAGGATTTCAGTAGCCTGCGAAACGTGGTGCGATTCCCCTCGCTGCAATTTTATTCAGATGCCATGAGAGAGGGTAGAGGGAGGGAAAAAGAAATGTAAAGAAAACATGTTGTAACGAGGGTTTGACTGCATGTTGTTTGATGATTTAAGGAGCGGATGTACATGACAAGAAATGGGCAGATGGGGCTGGATCCGCAGTTATTTTTCAGGATTTAAATTGAAGCGGAAGATGATATAATGCTTAAATGCATCAGCGAAAGTTAAGGGCTTGCAGCATATTAATTTCTTCCTTCCGTTCCTTGGGTTATGAATTCAGTTCTTGAAGGGCTTCCAGAGTATATATGTAGTTCTAGAGGAAGTACTAAAGCAATTAAGTAAATATTGCAGGATAAGTATTGTTTTTGGTGTATTTTAGGACAAAACAAGCAGGTATTATATTCTAAACAAAGGGTCGAAATAAATATTAGTTAAATAATTGTGTGGGTGTGCGTGGGCTTTTTCCTCAGATTCGGGCAACAATGTGCCTCAGGGCGTCCCTAACAATTTCAACATCACAGGAGGTCTAGCATAGCCAAATAGTAATTAAAGTTTTAAGATTTTAGTTTAAGATGACCTTCTGTAGAATTAGGCACTGAGATAATTTAGGTGGTAATAAGTTACTTACACTTACGAAACTGAGGACTTCAATCTGATCTCCAACATTTTGTTGAATGCTTATCTGTCTCTTGTTTAATTATTGCAGTGCTATCCTTAATTACGGTATAGAAATAGCTGTACTTTATTCGTATCAAATGATTTCCCCATTCTTGCCGATGCATTACTTTTAATTCATACTTCGGTTAGAAGTGATAAAATAAATCTTCCTCTACATGTAAGGATTTTATTTCTTGTCAAGACTTACCAAGAGTGTACCTCAATTCCCAACTTATTTAAATGCATCAACTTTAATTCTGAATCCTTATATAGCTCCTATAGAGCTGACTTCTCTCCTGAAAATATGTAGGTATATAAATAAATTATAATAACTGAACAGAAAGCACTAAGCTTATTGTTTGTCATGGATAAAGGTTGACATTCATATAATCAGCTCTGTATTATTAAAGCCCCCCCCCCTCTCATTTCACAGTAGGACTGTGCTCTTTTACGAGGGTATTTCTAAGAGTCATGTTCATAGCATCCATTTATGTCAATGGTTTCCAATAGAATTAACAATTTTGTTTTGTTTTATAGGTGCAAGTGGAGGTACGTGAGCTGTAAAATGGCTGCTACAGTATCAGTAAGTTTGATAATAATTTATCACATATATATAATCTATAGCTCTTACCTGGCATTGAAATTTCCAGAATCATTTTGCAAATCTGCTCTGTTGTTTTAGAGAATGTATTGATTGTGCACCATAGATGATCTGCATTTCAGACAAATTTATTCAGACTTCTAGCTATTGATACATTTGCAACTTTCATTTCTTTGGTTATTGTTTTAAAAAGTAGTTTTACCTTTATTTAAACGCAATAGTTTTAAATGTATTGTATATTAATAAATTTAAATGATGACATTGTTAAGTCTTCGGTTGCATGAAAGCAAGCTTACTTGTTTGTGCTTATATGTATAAAAACGTATAATCTTTTCTGGTGTATTGTGTATGAAGAAGGTTATAAAACCTATAAAAATTAAAGTAAGTTTGTACTATACAATAACATTTATAACTAGCATTTATAACGTTCTCAAGTGGATAACTTTAAGGAAAACTGCAGATATCAAAACATTAATTGTGAAGGATTTTACTACCGCAGGAGATTTGCTACGACTATCCTTGATTCGTGAAGTCAAGAGTTGATACCTGGTTTTTGTTGATGACCTGCTATCTTAATAAATGACTTAATGAATTTTACCTTAAACTTGAGATGCTGTTTTAGCCTTATTATGGCTGCCAACATTTTTTCAGTTTTTGTCTTTGGAATAGGTAAAATTACGAAAGCTTCACTATCTTTGTACCTGATGCACCTCATATTATTTTTTCTGCAAGGACTTATTAATACAGATGTTAAGAGCTTCACATTATGATTATTTAATATTTATTAACAGGTATAATTACTAGCAATTACTTTCATTTTTTTATTCTTTTCTCTTTATAATAGTACCTAATTTCAAAGTCATTAACAACTGTTCAGAAAGTCTGAGATCGATGGCGTTTAATAAATTAGCAGTTGAGAGCATATTCCATAGTTGGGAAGAGGAACCAAATTATTCTTTATAGACATCATATAGTCAGGTGACTGAGGTGAAACAAGTTCTATTGCAACGGAATGAAATTAAGCAAACACAAGCATTATCATTCTGAATGAATATATACAGAATCAAACCAGAAAAGAACAGTCTGTAGAAGTAAGTAGAGGTGCTAACAGCTGAAAAAATTAACCATGTGATAGCTTGCAACCATTCGGTCTAATAATCTCGAACAAAAGTTACAAATAAATTGGGGAGCAAGTTACCTTCGACTTTTGGGTTTTCATCGAGATTTATATTCGTCATATAGTACATTTTTGTATATATCTCAAAAGCTTGAACCTGTCTTTGATCTATCTCAGATGGCTCCCGGTAAGTGCAAGGTTGAATTGGAAGACCCTGGGTTCGAACTTTGCTGACTGTCTACTGCCTGTGTGTGGTTTTTTTTTTCCCCCTTGTTGGCGAGACGTATACTGGAGTGTCTTCTACCATGACACTCCTGTTTCCTTTTCCTCTCATTTTGTCTACCCCGTTCCTGATACAGGACGATTATGAAGCTGTGTGTCGAGCACGGTCAAGCCAGGTTACAAAATTCGCACGTTTCTGCAATTTACGTCCTCCGCTGCTGCAGCTCAAACTAGCTCAAACTAGCTGCTCTGCAATTCCTTCCTCTCAGCCGTTCATCCTGAAGGTGTTTGCACAAAAGCTCCAATTGCCTTTTGAGGTAGGTGTCCCCTCCGCTTAACTAGCTCTACAACTACCTGAGTTTTAAGGTTAGAAACAGTTATGTGTACTTCACTCTCGAAAACATAGTGAGTAATAGCAGTAAGAGTTAACAAAGAGCTTAATAAACTGCCTTGGTAGCGTAAATAGTAGCATGTTTGCCTCATGTACAAGAGTTCCCTAGTTCGAATCTCATTCAAATTGAGCTACCTGGGTAAGGTGTTTTATCTGAGGTTTACGCTTAACTTGAAAGACGAATGTCGGGTAACTTTAACCTCTATGGATTCTCACATTACTGCCATGGATTCATGCACTTCTTCATGAAATATCAAACCTTTGACTCGTAGGACATTAGCAGTGTTGGTTGTATTGGTGATTCTTATGGTTTAAGAATGCTTCCTATGGACAGGAATCTAAAGATGTATGATACAATTTCAATTTCACCACACCTTCTGCAGTAGTTCATTACATATAGTGTTCTCACCGATAAATATTGGTGATCATCTTCGGCTTGTTGATCCATCTTTTGGCAGAACCGGATTCCTATTTATGCATACTTCTTTTTGTATCCTTGTTTTAAGTTGAAGCAACTTTCATATTCGTATTGTGTCTATAATCCAACCTTACGTGTATTGAGAACAGTGAATAATGAGTCCGATGACTGTTATTTTGAAGTAGTATGACTTCCCATTGTTTTTCTGAGAAAAGGATAGTTTTATAATACAAACTTTCGTCAGCAGTCATAGGGTGGCTGTGGTAGAAGAGAATAACAATTAATAATATTCTTCACACTTAATCTAATCATATGTTGCCATTATATGACTATCTTTATAAATAATTATGAGACGGCCTTATTCAGCTTAATGGGAAAATCTATTCAAATATTTTAAATTTTTCCGTCCGTTCCCTTCTTATGATGATGTAGTCTAACACGATTTCATTTATGCATGATTTCATAATTCTCTCAAATGAAATGAAATGTGTGGTGTTTAACGCCCGCTTTTACTACATACGGCACTGAAGGCGATGGCACTGATGATACATGAGATGAAGATGGAGCACTGGTGGAATGAGCTGGCGGGGGAAACCGGAGATCCCGGAGAAAAACCCACCCCAGCGCCGTGCTGTCCACCACGAATCTCGCTTTGCGGTCGCTTGATATCGAACCCGGGCCGCCTTGGTGAGAGCCAGGCGGTCTAACCATAATTCTCTCAGTTACCATTTTACATATAGATATAATAAATTCCAGTCGAATCTTTTAAGTAATTCATTTCTGGTGTAAGGTAAGTGGCTCTGACTATCTTAGCAATATTAGATTTGATGAAATTGAGTATATTTTCCTAAACAGATGTTCCTTGTAAGACAGTTTTTAAAACAGAATCTAAGGTATACATTTGTGAACACTTCAAAACTACAGCTTGTGTAACTTCATTATTAAGATATAATTTATTTGCTGAATCCCAATTTCATCACGTAAAAATGCAGTATTTAACTGCAGTTTTCTAAAAATAGAAATCCTGTGTTATGCGGCATACCCGCATGTCAGATTTCAATTGGTTGGTGTTTACTTTTGATTTGGGTTCTAATTGGAGCTATGAGATCTCTTATCCTCAGGTGAATGGTTGTAGGAAATGGATTTGTTGTTTGTTGGCTGCTCAGTTGTCTCAATAATACACTGGTTCGTTGCAAAAATGATTTAATTTAATTCTCACTAAGTTCGTTGATTCAGATTGATTTGTAGCGGTGACCACCTGTTACTAAACTTCCTAACAGAATTCTCTTACTTCTTTATACGGCGAATACTTTGCTACTATAAACTTCTTCTGCTGCTTCTCTTACGCTGGTTGCGTTATTCTTCACTTCCCTACATTTCGGACTTAGAAATCTTTACTACTTCTTCTTCACGCGCACTAACACATCTTTCCCCTCGTAGTATGACTGTTGAAGTGATTTTTCGTCTACTCTGCGATTCAGTTCGTACTTTATTCTGATCCCCACTCTAACTCTTATCACATGACCAAAATAACTCACCCTTCTCCCCATTTCTCAAATCTTACATTATTATTGGTTTCTCATTTTATTTCGATTTTTCTTTATTGGTTAGCAAAACTCATCGAACTCATTGACGTTACATCCCACCGTGAGTTGGGTCACGCCTACCCTGGGCTCTTTGTAACGGTATACATCGTTATCACCTCAGCAAAGTAAATCCTTTTAGGTCTTATGCTTGACCGCATCTTGAAAACCTTATTGTTCCTACACATTCCTGGTTATAGTTCTCAGACATTGAACCTTTCCTTAAACAAAGAGGCTAACGGTCACCTCTTCCTGTCTCCCCGACTTGTGTTCAGATTTTACAGAAATATTTTCTCTCCCTTACATGGATTCTAGCATGTTAGTTGTCTTAAATTATATTCTTCCCATCTTATTCTTAATTAAACCGCTATTTTAATCATTACTCTAATTTCATTCTAATTTCATATTAATATAACAATATTTTATATTAGTTTAGCAAAGCATTTTTATTCATTTATCTTCTTTTTTAATTCTCGTGATTTCGATTAATTCGCCACCTCCTAATCGCTGTCTGATACTGCGGTTACAGTTACAAAATTCTTTATTGAATTAAGAGTCACCCTTAAAGGTTCCATTCTTCTATCTTCAATGATCACTAAAGAATAGTTTCTTGAAAAAGTGAAAATAAGATTTAGGGGAAAGAAAAAGAAACATATATTACTTCTCTAATGATATCCTGCCTTACATGATGGAATATTTAGATTCTTATTCATATTACCCGTAACGCTACTTTTGGCATGATTCTGCACACTGAGCTTCTTCTTCAAGTGGCCTATTTTATAACCATACTTGAAATATATTTTGATCATATTTCCTATCCAAATTTATGTCCTTGGGTGAGTTGCTATTCCGTTATTATAATGTATTCACAAAGTGTTTCTAACAACTTATATTCTATTAATTGATGAAACGTTTACAATTTTTAAGCAAATAAGGAAAATATTCTGTTTTCGGACTTTTCACAACCGTCATCCATTAAAAATGCATTTTATCTTCTATAGTCATTGTTCCGTAGCTTAGAACAACCCTTTTAGCTAAGGAATTAAATATGTAACTTAGTTTCCTTTCTGAATGCTTCTTCTCCTACAGCAAAATGTTTCCCCTTATGTTCGGCATTTTATTTCATTATTCGATTTTACCCTTGAGCTCGGTGTCGATCTTATTTTATATTTTGATACTTTGCTTTATCCTGTGATTATTTATTACCAAGATTAGAATGACTGACTTTACATGTGAACCAATGTTGCCAAGCCCGCCTCTGTAGTTCAGGCCCCGAGTTCGAATCTCGGTCAGGGCGAGTTCCCTGGATAAGGTTTTTTTTCGGGGGTTTCCCTTATCCTGAAAGACGAATGTCGGATAACTCTAAGCTCCATGGACCTGGACTCATTTGAGCATCATTTCACCCATTTCCCTTATCGTCTGATATGACTTAACGTTGGAGGACGTAAGTTTGCTCCCCCCTCCCAAAAAAAAAATGTTGCCAATTTGTTTGTGTCTGTTTTTGTTTAATAATGTGTTCTCTAATTAATTTGATTTAGTTTTTGATAAATGCTGTTCATACTCTAGCTTTATTATAGTGTATATTTTAATTGGGGAAACCTGTAACGTTCATCTTAAATAAATAAATAAATAAATAAATAAACAAATAAATAAATAAATAAATAAATAAATAAATAAATAAATAAATAAATAAATAAATAAATAAATAAACAAATAAATAAATAAATAAATCAATCAATCAATAAATACTGTTTCTAATACCAACTTTTGTAACATTTGTTCTTAGAAAATATAGTCTTTATCAGACTAACTTATAATTCCTAATTCACATATACTCAGCCTAAGTAATGTGTATTCCATATAATCTTACATGCATGGTAACAGTGGTTATTGGAAAACAATCTTCTTTTAAGCTTTATGAAAGCATTATAAATAAAATTATGGATCTACGTTTGTGTGTTTGAACCTTTACATAACATTTTATTGTATTTGTTAGGTATGTTACATAACAACTGTTTTAAATGTTCTGTTTCCTTCCCTCCTTAGCATCAGCCATTTATAGCTGAGGAGACGTGTAATTAATAATTTCCCCCTCCAGAAAGAAATTGCTCCTGTTTTGACCTTAATACATTTCAATAAGCAACACTTGAGTTTTGCCTAATGCCCATTTGGGTGAGATGAAATGGTTCCACAAAACTTGTTATAGCCAGAGCTAACTCCCCTTGCATAATAATGGCTTTAAGGTAGCTACCATTACCGCTTCTTTTGTTTTTTGATGAAATCCACGGAATAATCACGGCCGTATATAGTCCTTCCGAGTTCCCATTACGTGTAAATTATTTCCATTGTACTACCTAATACAGACCGCCATTATTTTCTTTTTAGAAGGATTTAAAAGACACTTTCTTAATTAAAGAAATTTCCATAAGGGCCCTTAGGGTAGAAATGGAATGGCTGGGGCTACCATATAACCTAATCTTGTTGACTCTTGTAGTGTGACGGGGACCGAGGGGGTGCTTCTTCAGGACAGTCGCTTCCCAAAATATCAGCTCTTTACCTGCAAGGATTTTGTGTCACTTTTCTTAAGGGAATAAAATGCTGTGAAGAGTGACTATTTACCTTTGGTCTATTATTTCTGGTTTGCAATTATTTCAGCAGCATCACAACTCCAAAAATTAAGAAGGTGGTATTAGATAATATCTATAATTTTTTATAGATAGGATAAGCGGGGTCGTTAATGCTCACGTGAGTGCGAAGTCTGTGGTTAAAATCTCGCTGGCGTGGTTCTCTTTGACTGAGGCTTTTGGCATGTCTTTCTCCGTCCTCATAAATGGCAAATGCCAGCGAGGTTCCCTAAATTTAATCGAACAAGAAAGTTATATCTTAATGTGGGAAACTCGAATTACTTAAGTAGAACCCGCGTTTGATTTCCGTTGACCAGCCACCTGATCTGGGTTTTTCATTGATTTTCTTGGTCGATAGAGCAGTACCTACATGGCTTCTCATATAATACGATTTTCGTTCTCTTTTTTCGCATCATTTCATTTCGTTTCATTTCCTTCTTGTCTTTTAAATGTGTTCCTAGGTATCGTAGCAGATGGCACAGATGTGTGCTCCAAATAGTATTTCCCTTAGACAATAGAAGGCTGTATGTCATCGCCTGCCTGGGTTGCATCAGTAGTAAGATGCATCTTTGAGCTTGGAACTGTTAGCGACTTCCGCGCGCCTCCGGGGCCTGTATTCCTACTGTATGTGGTCTTCGTAGTTCCATCGTTCCATTCTTCTCTAATTAGGGATCATAACCGCAGCAGATGTCCCGTAGATCGCAGTGAACGAAGTTACCTGTCACCGTAAACCCTCCATAGTAATCTAATGCTTTGTACACTTCCTATTCAATTTACATTTCAAATTACTTATTTCATTTCGTGTACTACTATCTTCCACGCCTGAGTAGTGGTAATAAGATGCACTAAAAACTACAAAATGTAAAAGAGGGAAAGATATTTCTTCGTAAGTCACGAGTTCTTGTGGTTTGTTAAAAGGCTCATGTATATATCAATTTATCCTCTCCTCACATGGATATAAGGAGGATCCGTTTATTTTTCAGACTACAGTAGGAACACATTGGATATCAATTGTATCGGACAATTTTGAGTTGTAGTTCAGGTATCTTTGAAATAGCGGGGTAGCGAAAACATGATTTGAGGCTAGCTTGGCTCTCATTTGTACTCTAATTGCAAATGTAAGTGCTACGCCTCTGACTTGCTAATTGAAGAGAAACAATTTCGCAGTCACTGAACTTATATAGCTTACTTTCTCTTCTGCTTAGCTATAGTAAGTAGAGGGTGTAACATTCCACCCAAAAATTCAATAGCAGATTTCAGTGAAAATATATTGTTGGGAACCCTTGCAACCAAAAGTCATATTTATAAAAAGTTTCTCTCATATACAGCGTGCTTCAAAAGGTTACTGTAAAACTTATGTAGCAGATAGAGTAGATAGAATAGAGTAACTTTCGACTAGGGACCCATGTTGCGAAACAAGATCCCGAGTCAGTACCAATGATATTATGTTAAGACGTAATACCTTTATTATGTACACGGATAGGTTATAAAGATGTTTAAACGCACCATTATATTGATTAAAGGTAATCCACCCGTCGAATAAAGCTTTGCCGCACTGCCTCAAATACCCCAGGCATGTGCAAATGTTCACCAGATTCCACAACTATTCCATTTACTCAAGTTTCTGGATCATCCACTAGTTTCTGATACAACTTTGATATGCTCTCAAAGGAAATAATCAAGTGGCGTTAAGTTCGGGGATCGGGGTTGGCAATGCAAATGATTCTGCTCATTGCAGAATGCTCGTTGCACATTGATATCAACATGTTGTGTGCTCCATCCAGTTGCTTGCTGGCGCAACGCCACCTGATTATTTCACTTGGAGCCATATCAAAGTTGTGGTGCATCAGTAGACTTCAGTGAACGATCCAGAAACACTAGGAGGCAGAATAGTGTGGCATCTGGCGAATATTTTCACATCCCTGGGGCATTTGAGCAGGTGTGCCGCAGCCTTATTCGACGGTGCTATGCCTGTATTCAATGTGATGGTGTATTTGAACATCTTCTGTAAGCTATTAAACTGAATCCTGTGCATAATAAGGTGAATTACAGCTTAATAGAATATTATTAGTGCTAACTCGGGATCGTGTTTGGCAACTTTGGTTCCTAGTAGAAAATTATTCAATTCTGTCTACTCTTTCTGTTTCCTAATTTTTTTCAGTACTGCATACATACAGTACGTATGCTACAAAACTTGTCTAGCAGGCACACAGCCCATTCCCCGTCCACACATGCGTGGATGTCTAATTAAACCTTAAATGATATTAACAATTATCAGAATAAACACAAAACACACCTTATCTCAGGAGATGTTAGAAATGCGTCCATCTACAGCATCTTCTTAGCAAATTTTCATTCACACACATTGGCTCGTTTTTCCTCGTCTTTCCTCCCCTAACACTTCAAATTCTTCTAATTTGTGGCGAGTAGCTTTGTAGGTTTCCCTTTTCAAGTTGTTCAATATATATATATGGCATGTCGTCGAGCGGGCTATTAACTGCTACTAATGACTCCATCCTGAAAATTTTTCGCAGTAAAGTGCAATGACATCTATTGTAAAGACGGTTACAGAGTCATGCTGGAAATTCCCAGACATTCCATTCCGTCAGCTGTTCGAGACACGTACGTGTATATTATGTACCTTTCTGTACCTATGTTACACTCTTAAAGTAGGCTCGGTTACTCTGTATCCATTTATTGCGCACAATATTCCAAGATTTTGTTAATGCAAGTGAGCTTATAGTGAATTAATGTAGCGTTATTTCGTGGTATGTAGTACAATATCAATTGTGTTGAGATGACACATGATAAAAATGAAACCATGCTTCGTTACAGAGCAGTAACTATTGTGGATCGATTGTTCCACATTGGACATTAGTAACCTTTAATGGTTTGAATTTTGAAAGTTTATCTCCTTTCCATGCTGAAGCTTAAGAAATGAGTATTTTGTGCAAAGCGCCTTGGGGAATTTTGAAGTGACAGTTCTAACCTTTCTCCACTTTCGTAATTATCTTTCTTTTTATATCATGTTCTCGTCACCCTGAATTTATTTACAAGCAAACGAACGGCCTCTGCTGGGGAAATGCACACCAGGAAATATAGTTTCAAGTTGCTTTGGTCTATATTCCCTATAAGATGATGTAAACACATATGTATCATACATAAATAATCTTTGTTTTTCTGTATATGCATTCGGAGCATTTTGAAATACTTCAAGGTAAACTAAACATATGTAAGCAATCCTAATATTATTTTCAGAGAACTGGAGTAGAACAGAAGACTGGCTCGCGTGTGACAACTAGAAAGGATGCAGCAGGTGTGTGCTGAGAAATACAGTGAAGGTCAAACCAACCGTGTGCCTACCTGATGGGTGTGTGTGTGTGTGTGAGTGTGTGTGTGCGTGTGTGCGTGTGTGCGTGTGCGTGTGCGCGTGTGCGCGTGCGTGTGTGTGTGTGTGTGAACTGATTAACTCAAAAAATGGATTAGAGGACTAAATTTCATATTTAAATTCATTTTTCAAGGATGCCACAAAGGTTCCGAGAAGATCTACCATTCCAAGCTACTATTTACATAGAAAAAAGAATTTGATTTTCTCTTACATGGCTCTTATTACCATGGAATAAACTTGGATACATCATTACACTCCAGAAAGAAAATAACAGTCAAAGCAGTGGATTGCATCAGCTGAACTATCTCCAAAAAGGGTAAAGAAATTCTCTTCAGCCAGAAGTTTATGGCAATTGTTTTTTGGGATGGACAGGGAATTATTTTTGTTACTTAGAAAAGGGAAAGGATATCACTGGTGATCCCTACGGAAGCTTGCTGCAACGTTTGACAATTAGGTGAAAAGAAAGACATCTGGCAAAGAAAAAAAATTTTCACGATAATGCTCCAGCCCATTGTTCAATCATTGCAATGGGAAAAATGTGCAAATTAAAGTTCGAATTGCTTGAAAATCCACTCTATTAGCCAGATATAGCATCCAGTGGACTACCACCTGTTCCGAAACCTCAAAAAATGTCTTGGAGAATGATTTCACTGCAACGAGGAAGACATTGATGCAGTAAACAGCTATTATGAGGACCATGATAAATCGCAATACAGTGAAGCCGAAACTGTAAATGCACAAAATGTTAAAACGATATAATATGGAAATCAGCGCGTGTTAAAAAGGTACAGTTAGTGGTGGCTTAGTTGGTGCTAAAAGTGACAGATAGGGATAAAAGTGTGCGAGCAGGTAAAGTCTGTTTAGTTAACGCATGTGCAGTTCGGAGTGAAAGGAACCTGAGCCTCCCGCCAACTAATGGCCGTCATAAATCTATCTCCACACTTCAGAAATGGAACACTGTCGATGAGGACCAATAGCAGCCCTGATTTTCTTGAAGTGACTGTCGCATGTCTACTCCACGTGGAGTCTCAGTTGCCAAAGTTCCAACTTCCAGTTGATCTGTTTCATTACGTAAAGAAATTCGTTGTGTGTCACGATGTGGAGACCGTGGGAGGGAAATGCAGTGGTGAATGCAAATGAAGTAGTAATAACTTTCAGTCACGTGAAAATAATCAAAGTGAAGAGAGTGTGAATAACTGGGCCGAGTTATATTACTGGAAAAGCCTAAAAAAAACAAAGTTATAACAGGAACTGTTTCTAAGCAATTTCAAGCGCTTGTTTTGAACACATATAAATATGTGCTGACAAATAATCATGGTAAGGGGTCGTGCAATGGACCTGATGATAAATTCTGGGTATTCACAGAAATACAGTAAGAAATATTGTGACGAAAGGAATACCAAAGACGCCGATCAAGTGTGAAAACAAAAGGAAACGTTTCTGTAAAGAAGATAATTTCACATGCGATTTAATTCGTTGAGAAATTTATAGATTCTATGCAAAAGGGAGAGCGAATTGGTTGCACAGTTACCTGAAATTTGTGATTTTCCTTATGGGCGCTTCACTTTGCGCGGTCTCCTAAAGGAGCTGGGTTTCAAATACCGCACTTTGAATAAGATAGGGGTTATTATGGAATCCAGTAGAATTGTAGCTTGGCGATATATCTTGTCTTACTCCCCGAGACCGGTTTTCTCAGAAATTGACTGCACACCTGGTCGAGGAAAATAAGTGAAAGGTTTCTTCGTCGGCGTGACCACGCGATGTTTCGCGCTAAAATTTGTAGGGGGTTAAGGGGAAGTAACGGCGTGATCACGAGGGAAAAGAAGTCACTTGGGTCGGAACACTCGTGGAAGGAGGTTGGTCCAGAGGCAGCTGGCCGTCAACCTAACCAGCATCGTGGTATATTGTGATAGTTAGTGAACCTACCCGGCGGCCGTAGCAACGAAGACCTATCGGTAAACCTTCACTTCTATTTTATTTTAATAAATCGCATTTCAAAGAAAGCTCTGGTTTTTCTGCGCTGATATCCTACGCCTACCCAGAGTGCAAGATCCATGCGGAGCAGCTGAGGCACAAATCGACGAGAAGCAGCATTTCGCTTAGAAATAGCGAAAGAGAACGTGGAGTCGTATTCCACCTTCTAAAACGCAGCGACGAGACGACAGTTTATCGACGTGTCGTTAATTCCCTCTGCAACAGAGATAGTGTAATTAAATTAAAACACCGTTATGACAAATGTTTTAGCCTTTCTGGAGATTACATTGAGAAATAAAGAAAAATATCATTTTCTCATTGTAAGGCCCGGGTTTTAACAGCCGACCCTCGTAAAATAACTAGAACATATGAGCTAAATACCTGGCAACTAGGCTGGTATTGAAAATGTGTTATGCAACAGTCATTCTGAATTTTTTCGTGTAGTATTACCTAGTCAGTAACTCCATTTTTATGAATGTTTGGATGCCACAGTAAATAATTGTATCACATTTTGATCATGAATATTGCAATAATTTTCATGTATGCTTCATAGAAAGTACCTTTGTCTGAACGTTCACCCAACTAGCAATAAGGTGTGAAATTTGACAGGAAACAGGAAGAATAACACATTTTTTAATACTTCTGTGTATCCTTTCTAGCGTACAGTTAGCAAAAATATGGCAAATTTGTGTTACTATCATGAATAATTTACAAATATTATATACAACACTTAGCTATTGCTACGAATGTCCACTCCTGACTTGTCATTCACTAAATCACAATTTGCAATGCAAGAGATGTCATTCGCAAGAACGGAACGACATTTAACACTTGCACTATCATTTCACTCTGTACCTATTTGGACTGAAGCAGCAATATTGGTCATTCAGTAAATGCTACTCATTATCCTCATAATTACAGGAGTATCTGAGCTCCAGCTTGTCTTTGTGCATTTCCTAGAAGTAAATAAAAACACCGTATAGCATGTAGCAGCACTTATATTGAACTAATATCCTGTTGGATAATTTTAAGTTATTGACGATCAAGTTCAGTAATTGTAAGTATGATTATTTAGCAAACAAGAAATGTTCTGCCAAAAGTAGCAGGTTTTCAATCTCATCACATTTGGGAGAATTTTAATCTACACGTTGCATATGTGACGAACAATTAACATAGACTGGTCTAATTGTGGTAAATTATGAAACCAACAAAATCATTGTTCCTACTGTGATACAATATCTCAGGATGAATTTGAGAATTAACCTGAGGGAAATGGTGTATCGGCATATTGCAGTAGAGATCAGCTGGTTATAGTAATGCTATGGATAGTTGTTTCAAATCCTGGCTATGGCACTAAATTTTTCACCTTTATACTACCTTGATAACGTAATCCTCAACACAACTTAAACGGAAACAAATTATTCAGTCACAGTTTTAGCGTTATTATTATTATTATTATTATTATTATTATTATTATTATTATTATTATTATTATTATTATTATTATTATTATTATTATTATTATTATTATTATTATTATTATTATTATTATTATTATTATTATTATTATTATTATTATTATTATTATTATTATTATTATTATTATTATTATTATTATTATTATTATTATTATTATTATTATTATTATTATTATTATTATTATTATTATTATTATTATTATGATCATCATCATCATTATTATTATTATTATATATACTTTTTTTAGGAATGAAAAATAATGAAACCATTTGATGGATAGAGTCAAAATGAAGAATTCAATTCCTTGGCCGGGACTCGGATCTCCTGGTTCCCGTCCAGTCGCTCTAACCCATTGAGTTAGGTGGCCAACGTGCCCTCCTGACATTAAATTCTTCATTTGACTCGTATATTAGCGACTTAGAGCGACTGTACGGAAACCAGGAGATCCGTGGTTCAAATCCCGGCCATGACATTGAATTTTTCATGTTGACGCTATCCCTGAAAGACCTTATCCTATAAACGGCTAGCGTGGAGAAATGATTAATTTCCATCAATTAACTAACATAATGAAACCATTATTTTAACTATTTAATTGATGAAACCAGGTGTTCATAATTGACCCGTCCAATTCAGAGTCCGCGTCAGTTTGCGTCAGTTTGCCTTAAACATGTTTAACGTGATTCACAGCTGAATTTTATTTACAAGATAAAAAATAAACGTTTTAAATAACACCAAGCCTGTACACTATGATAGTGATATGATATAAACTCTATTAATAATAATAATAATAATAATAATAATAATAATAATAATAATAATAATAATAATAATAATAATAATAATAATAATAATAATAATAATAATAATAATAATAATAATAATAATAATAATAATAATAATAATAATAATAATAATAATAATAATAATAATAATAATAATAATAATAATAATAATAATAATAATAATAATAATAATAATAATAATAATAATAATAATAATAATAATAATAATAATAATAATAATATATTATAATATCAAGATGTGTATCTTGTTAGGTAGGTTTGTGAAAGTTTGTGCCACATAGTTCTTACTTTTGATACTGGAATAGAATAGAAAAGAATAGAATTTATTTGTACAACTTATTAACACTATTCTATATCTACATATAACATACATATTTTACTTAACCCAGTTGTATAAGTTGCCTAGTGTCACAATTTACACTTGACAATTCATCTTGCTTGGCGCCCAGCATCGCTGGTTGGGTAACATAATCTGATTTCTCATATAATTTCGACATCTAATCTTATTTCCTATCTGTCTGCCCTTCTTGTCACAGAATTTTTCTTTTCCAATCTTTGCTGTCGTCATCCATTTTCCTTTAGCTTTCTGAAACAAGTTTCCTTTCTATTTCGGCTTTCATTTTTCCTTGTAAACATTCTTATATATTTCATTCCGCCTTGCATCCTTTCTACGTATCTTCTCCCATACACTCTGTCTCCATACTGCTAGTTCTCTGCCCCTGTCAAATAATGAACTCTACTTTCTTTTTCTACACATAATTCACATATTCCTTTTCTGCTACCTCTTAGCCCGCTTATGTACATTGATCCCGTTTTAATTTAAGCCATTCCCTCAGTCTCCGTTTTCTTCCCAGTTATCTCTTTATCTTATAAAATTTAAATATCTTTTATTTTCTCGCCCCCCCCCCCCTTCTCATGCCTCTAGCCTTTCTGTATCTACCATTCTGGTTATAATTTCCAGAAATCGTCTACATACCTATATTCTAGGTTCCATGTATCCCCTATTCATATTTCTTAAACAGTTTGTTCTACTGCTGACCATTTATTTATGTTTCCCATTCGCTTTACCTTCTATAATACTTATGCATAGTAAGCATATTATTCCACCCCAAAAAGATCAATACCAAGATTTCACCGAAAATGTTATTTTGAGACTCCTGTAATTAAAAATATGTATTTTTATTTTAACATCTGTATGCATGTGAACAGCATAACTCAAGAAGAAATACAAAACATGACATTTAAGTTCAGTGTGTTGCATAGATGCAACACAACGATGTTTAACATAATGATGAATCAAATAAGCCTTAAATGGACAACATTTTAAAATATTGTTTCAAATGTCATGAATTTAATTAAAGGATTACGTGTTTATGATATTCATATGGTAAATGAACTGCATATTTTGAGTTTTCTGGAAAAGACCCTAAAATTCTCTTCATTCTGAGTGACTTTTGATGACTTTCGATATTTTATACTTAAAATTTACGGCGTTTCTGCTTTTTATTATGTATACAGAATGGAAACTAAAAACCGTCCTTTTCAAACAACTATCGCTTTACTCACTGTATTAAAAATAAAATGTGTAAATGCGAATTGGTGGTTTTTTGAGGAAAGGCAATATAGATAGAATAATAAGCTTATATAACAATGGTTTGCAGAAGAGCGAGTAGAAAAACACAGGTGAATGCGTCGGATCAATGTTTTTAAGGTGGGTATACGCACAGTTCATGAGGGACCTGTGGCACCCTATTTTTGGATTATGTAACATATGCATATTTTGACCTTTTTGTTTCTAATGTCTAATGTGCTGAGCGCACTAGCAATACTGCACTTGGAATTTCCTCTTCTTTTTTCCCTTTTTTTTTTTTTTCCTTTCTTTAAATTATATGCAGATATCAGAACAATGGAAAACGGCCCGTTTTACGGCTTTTACAAAGCGTTCTCTCTGATTAAAAAAAGAAAAAGTTGAAAGTGTGTTTTGCTGCGCTCTGGTGGCGGAGTTGCGCGCTCTCCTTGCACCCATGAATAAAGGCGGGCACAACAATCGGTTACCCCCTGCTGACGTCACGAGCCGCGCGAACCAATGGGAGAACGGCGAGGTCGTTTGTGTCAGCGGCGATTTATTGAAGACATAGTGGAGATTGCGTAAAAGTCGAGCGGAAAACTTATCGGGTGCACTCTTGCTGGAATAAGAAGGGCCCCCCTGGGGAGAGTAATTGCGCATATATTCCATAAAAATTGTCTCAGGTCCTCCTTACACCCTGTCCTTCCTTTCTTCCTCGGCTTCTTTCTCCAAGTCGTGTATGTTCTCTTCAGTCCTATTGGTATGCAAGAATGGACAGAGTGTGCCTGCAGGGTTAATTGCAAGTTAAACTCTTTGCGTGTTCTCCTTCATTGCTGTTTAGGCCTTTGAGGATCTTTCAAATTAGCTCGGTTCGTTTTCTGCATTAAGCTAGCATCCTAACTCTGTTGACACCTATGACCCTAATTCAGGAACACCACAATTGGAATGGAGTGTGTGGCCTGCAGAATACCCTAGAGGAAGTGAGTGTTCTACTTTCTCGTACGTAAATATAAACATTTAAAATGTCGGTCTCCATGGCCACCTCATTTTGAAAGCATCCAAATTTTCTTTCACATCCGGGGTTTTTCCTCACCATCATTGGTATACTGTTAAATATTTTGATGTTTTACATTCACATGGCTTTCTTTAGCTACGGTTTCTGCTAGTAATTAGGAGATTCTACTAACAAATTCGATTCAATATTTGAATGGAAGTGCATGTTTCAAGATTCTCAATCCAAATAGAGAGCATTTTATAAAAGGTTTGTATATGCCATTTTCTGACTTTCATAAAAATATCTTAACAATTTTGATTAAAATACCGTTTATGTTATTTTCTATCATTTTATTTACTCTCTGGATATAACCTTGGAAGCCCTCAACATTCTGAATGATTTTTCCATGACTAACGATATGATATAGACATCTTTCGACATAAAATGTGGATCTCTTTAAAACACACAATTTCCGTGAAATATATAGTTTTGTAGATAACCAAGTTTAAATAAATTCGTTGATTTTTTTATTTAGAAACGTTCTTCTTTCAAATACGAATTCATAGAGTTTTCCATGTCCTAGCTGTGCTCAGAGAATGAAATGTCAAAGCTCTTAAATAACAAATATTAATGGACAACCCATTTCTGCAAATGCTCTCGTTTAACATGAAGTAGATAGAATTAATAAGTACTTTTAAGAGCATTTTGCTAAGTGAATAGAGAAAGTCAAGTGAACGCTCACTTAAAGGGTTTCTAAAACAGTGAACTTCTGGAAAAATTGCAGATTAGTTCAAAGATCATAATATTTCAACGAAGAGCACCTGAGTTACGATAAGAAAAATTGATATGTTAACTTCAAACTCGTCTATTGGCAAGGATGTTGAACGCACTACTACTTGTACAAGAGGGTTGGCGGCTACACCTGGCCCTTTCGATCATGACGTCCAGGGTTATTAGGACAACAGGCCCTCTAATGTTTGGATTTGGGTAGGTGATTTCCCATGTGATTGCCGGATCTCACATCTCAGGAATTTTTCCCAGGGGCGCCTCAAATCGTTGAGGTATGACATTCAAAAAGGATGAACTGTTTTTTATGGTATCGATCAAGTGCCTTGTTTTAACATGGACACAAACAGTATGCTGTCTGCTCTTTTACTGAAGTATCGAGATTGGTGGTTTACTACCTTCAGTCGCTTGTAGAATTGATCACATATGATTTCTAAACATGAACATGCCTTTCTTGTTTTCAGAAATCATGTGTACTCGTGTGTATACAAAGTATGTCAAAATTAGAGCAAACATTTCTCTTCTCAAACGTATAGCTAATTTGTTGTCATTTACCAGTGATGTCATAAAGAGGAGAGCGTTTTCATCCACATAGAGCTCGTTGCTCCTACTGTTAAGTTGTACCAAACATGAAGTTGCATCAAACGCACTTTATTTGTCATTAGTAAAGGCCGGAAAGTATTTTTAAGCTTTTGGGGAAGAACTCATTTGGCCATCGAAGGGATATGTTTTCTCTAGTTGTACAGATACACAGAAGACATAGACACATACAAAATACATCCATGCCAAAAGCAGGACTAGAAGCCGCGGCCCTCTAAACGAAGGAACGCTAGAGACATGCTCTAACGACCATGGCTACGAGGGCCGGCTGCAATACGAGTTATTTGGACACAGAATATGAATGGCGTCAGATGTACAGCACGGCCATCAAATGTGCAAACTTAACGTAGTTCTGTGCTAAATAATGAAGCATTGCCTTGCGTGTGGAATCAGAAACCACAGGTTTTCGAAATTAGAATATAAGAGAGAGATGATAAAACTATAGAACTTATTAATAAGCAATTGGTAATATATTATATTATAAATAAAGCCAAAAGGAACATTTTAATTTGAATAAACGTGTAAACGAAATAAATATACGGAAACAGTTGCCTTAAGATAGAACGGACAGATGGGGCCGGATGCACAAACAATAGAACAATACACTGCTAGAAGTCCCTCCCATAGAGCGACTGCACTAAGAAATGCACTGCATGAGGAATAAGTGCATTTACAGGAAGCAGTACCGTTATGACGCCAAGGGGTCATACTAGGTGGGTCCACGACTGCTGCATAGATGAAGGGTGAACGGAAATGACCAATAAAATGAAATCGAAGAAATAAACCCTCCCAATAAAATGCAGCGTAAACCACGTGATAGGCGTGAAATACAGAAGGAATAGAAAAGGGATGGAAATAGACAAACAAACCTACTTTGATGGCCTTAGGGACTTTATTATGTAAGTAAACAACTTTATGGGAAACTGAAGTAAAACTTTTTGTTAATCTGTGTTGTTAGATAAATAGATATTGCTATCCGTATACTGTATTAATAGTATTCATTACTAAGTTTATAGATGCTTTCACTGTCATGTATGAATAAAACTATTTCTAAGATATAAATACATGGTAAAGGTTGAACTTTGAGATCCAAAAGTACTGGGCCTGCCTCGGTAGCGCAGATGGAAGCATGTCTGCCTCACGTTCAAGAGGTCCCGAGTTCGAATCTCGTTAAGGGTGACTTATTTGGATAGGGTTTTTCCGGGGCTTTCCCTTATCCTTCAAGACCAATGTTGGGTAACTCTAAGCTCCATGGAGACCCTGGACACATTTGAGCATCATTTCACCCAATTCATTCACCGTCCGATATGACTTAATGTTGGAGGACGTAAATTATAACAACTACAACAACAAACCTGGGAAAGAAGCTGAGAGTAGGACAGCAAGGAAAGTGTCACTCTGGAGTTTACAACGAAGGGTAGAAGACTTGAAAGAAGGTATGGAGTATGTTTGGTAAGTTTAGGAAAGGTAGCAGCGAAGTTAGATTTTGCACGCGGTGCGATTTAAGTATTACCGAAGAGACAAGGCGACACAGCGAGAGTGATAGCCAGTGAGGAAAACAGAGGAATACGGCAAGCAATGTAAGTGTGAATAAACAAAGTCAGGAAATTGGAACAGGACTTTTCTTGACCGGTGATAACTGCTGGACCCTGAGAAAGAGAACTCTTGCTCACTGATACAGAACCCTAAAGAAACTTATTGTTTCTTTTGGCCAGGTTTACCCTGTTCCTATTTCTTCCAATGTTATCTCTTTATTATGCATACAATTTTATTTTTCCCAATTTTGCCTTGTATAACCATGTATTTTTAGTATATAATTTTCCTCGAAACACTTATTCTAAACCTGCTTTTTATCACTCATATTATGTTATCTTTAACTCCCACCCTCACTAGTTCTGTTTGTGTACTTCGTGCGGTATACTTCTTAATAACACCAGAATTATTTGGCAAACATTGTGCATTGCATCTAAAGTTTTCCAGCTACTCTCCAACTCCCATACCTCTGACGCATTTCACATTCTTGCTTCTATCACTGTGCTGTGCTATTCGCTTAATTTCTATTTCGGTATTTTGGTCACTGAGCTCTAATTACAATATTAATTGTAATTGATGATCCTTATTTCTTCTTTATTAGGAGGCATGGATAACTAATTAAAGTGCCTTGTCCGAGGGCACAGACCCTAAATAAAGTAAAATATAAAACAAAATATAGACGTTAATTTTGCTTGCATAACCTTAACAACACACATTCATTCTATTAATGTTTTTATTTGAATTCGCCAAACGTTGCTTTGCACTGGCAATGTTAGGAAATGATCGGTTTGCAATATTCATGGACTTTCATTACCATCAAACTAAACAGTATGGAAGAGATATACATAATAGGCCACACAATCTACATAACACACTATCTGTCGGTACGATTTGGAAAGTTCTCACATTCTGACAGTACGCTGGGCTTACCAGGTAACTTCTACGACAAACGACACACAAACTGGCGGAAAAAACAACACGTTTCTGGAGAGTGTTCATTGAAATATGGGCATAGTACTTGGTTATAACTGCAAGTGCTACGTAGAATCAAAAGTCTGGTGTGCAGAACACACTTTATTGCAGAAAAAAGTCGTGAATTGATAAACATCTGTCTTTGAGGTTGAATCGGTGCTCCGCCGCACGTAAACAAATGAAAGAAATCACTGCGCTACACTTCAAATGTCCACTGTCGCAATAACGATCACACAACTGGCGCTTCTAGCACTTCCGGTAATTCTACCTCCAGTCATAGTTTCTAGAATGCCATAGACCTGCCGAGAAGATTTGCGGCGGCAAAAGATAGACAGAAAATTCCAAGGCCTCTCTGTCTCTGTCTTTCTCTTGGCAAGCGTCCAGCTCTCCAGTCCACGCACTCGGCTCCCGCTTATCTAAGCCGCACAACAATGCCATCGGTGACACTGCCCGCCTCGGTAGCGTAGACGGTAGCTTGTCTGCCTCACGTTCAAGAGATCCCGAGTTCGAATCTCGGTCAGGGTGAGTTATCTAGATAAGGTTTTACCTGGGTTTTACCTTATCCTTAAAGACGAATGTCAGGTAGCTCTAAGCTCCCTGCACCCTGGACTCATATGAGCATCATTTCACCAAATTTATTCATCGTGCGATGTAATTTAACTTTGGACGACGTACATTACAAAAGAAAAATCGGTGGTACTGCCCCACCTCAACGCTGGTTATCCCGAACAGCACCACCGTAACGGACCAGATGATCCAGGTGTACCACCAGTATCTACAAGCAGACCAGGTCACCTTCCAGGAATCCTCGGCTGTTCGCTTGCCCCCTTTTTTAATTTGCGTCCTCCAAGGTCAAGTCATATTGGACGGTGAGTCAAATGGGTGATATACTGCTCAAATGAGTCCAGGGTCCATAGAGCTTAGAGTTACCTGACTTTCGTCTTTGAGGATAGGGGAAAACCCAGGAAAAAACCTTATCCAGGTAACTCACCCTGACCGAGATTCGAACTCGCGACCTCTTGCACGAGAGGCAGACATGCTACCATCTACGCTACCGAGACGGGCTCACTTGCTGACGTACCAGGTCTTCATGTGGTCGCTCCCTTCTGGATGTTCTGACGAGCGATCTCATGTATGTCCTGGAGATGGTCTATAAGGTTTCCCACATACTCGGTTATTGGCTGCTTCGCTTCCGGGGGCCTTCCAAGGCCAGTTCACAAAGTAGGCGTAGCTCGCAGCCAAATATTAAGTTTGCTGGCGTAAACCCAGTGGTGTCATGTGTAGACGAACGCTGAGCCAGCATAAAGCGTGCACTTGACATCCTAGTTTCGCTGATGGCTGGCCACGACCTTCCTCAGATGTTCTTCTAGGGCTTTGATGTATCTCTCGACCATGCCATCCGGCAAGCCTTTCCAATGCCTACTTCTTCAGATGGGATAAAAATTGGTGCCCTGGTCGCTGTGGAGCTCTAACGGTACCCCAAAACGGCAGAACAGTTGACAAGGCATTCGGTGATCGTCTTCGCCTCCTGGTTCAGGATGGCACACACCTCCGGCCACTTGGGGAAGTAGTCCATTGCCACCATCAGGTACTTGTTGTCCCGGTCGGACACTGGGAATGGTCTAACTATGTCGACAGCAATGCGTTCGAAAGGAGCTCAGCATTGTATTGCAACGCCGTCCCCTTGTCTGGGGGCCGGGACTCACCGCGGACACTGATATTGACGGCGCCATCTCTCAGCGTCTGCGCGGAGCCTCAGCCAGTAGCAGCTCTGTCGGAGTCTGTTGGTCGTTCGGTTTGCTCCCAGGTGCCTCCTGAAGTACTTGCGTCCACTTCTTACAAGACTCCGGGGTCTTATTCCGAGGAAGCACCAACTCTTCTCTCTGCATCTTCCCATCGGGTGATTCCCATATGGGAACTGCACGCCCTCTTTGGCCTTCAGTGAGTCCCATTACCCCCAGTATGTAGAGCTTTTGGTGGTCCTTCAAGTGTGACCCCAATTTGGCGTCCGCCTGCTGCTCCCACCTCAGACCTGCGCAATCCAGTCCGTCCGCAGGCACTGCCGTGTCCACTCCGAGAGCTGCGGCACGCTCCTTCTCTTCAACACTTGCGCATTAGCCGCTCTCTTCCGGGCAGGGTCTTCGTTACATGGCTTCTACGTTGGCGTGGCTCTTTCCTCTACGATATTCTGATGTGAAGTCTTACTCTAGCACAATCTGGACCCAACGGGTTGTCTGACCCTCAGGTTTCTAAAGCAAAGTATCCAAGTTAAGGCGGAGTGGTCAGTATCTATGTGGAATGGCTGAATGAACAGGTACTTGTGGAATTGCTAGGCTTCACTACCTCCAGCAACTCTCGCCGGTTGACGTAGTAGGACAGCGTCTTGCTGTGGCAGGCTATCACCTGTTCGTGCCCGTCCTGGATTTGGGATAAGACGCCTCCAATGCAATGGTCGCTGGCATCGGTGTCCATACTGAAGGTATCGTCTGGTTTGAGGGGATCACACAATAGGAGCACTTCGAGGTGCCTGCTTCAGCTTCTGGAAAGCCTCTTCGGCGTCCGCCGTCCACACGTAAGTCCAATGTTCTTCTATCAGGCAGATGAGGGGTTTGACGATGTTGGAGAAGCCCTTTATGAAGTTGAGGTAATAACTGCATACTTCCAGGAAAATGCGTAATTCTCGCTTATCCTTCGGAAGGGACCAATCTCTCGCAGCCTGTGTCTTCTTGGGGTATGCGTCCCTTCCGGTTGGTAAGACTATGTGACCCTAGTAGTTTACTTCTTTGCGGAAGAGTTGGCACTTTTTCCAGTTCATCTTCGGGTTCGTCGCCTGCAATCTCTATGGCACCTTGCTTACGGTGCCGAGATAGTCTTCTTACATCTTTCCAACGACGATGATGTCATCCAGGTATAGCAGGCAGGCCCCTTAAGTCAATTTTCTCATTACTGACTCCACGAGGCTCTGGAAGATACCTGGTGCGCTGCAGAGACTAAAGAACATAACTGTGAACCGCCAAAGCCCTTGGTCTGTCGAGAATGTGGTCTTCTCCTTGTCTCTGGGGTCTAAAGCCAGCTGCCAGTATCCCGAATTCAGGTCCAGCGTCGAGGACCACCACGCACCAGCCAGCGTTTCCAGGATATCGTCAATCCGCGCTAAGGGGAAGCAGTCTTTTTTGGTGACAGCGTTCAGTTCCTGTAATGCACCGTCATTCTTCACCAGGACCACAGGGGAACACCAATGGCTGACACACTTCGATCACCTTTTGGATCTCATGTCCTCCAGCATATCGCGTACCGCCTCTTGTTTTGCCAGGTGAACGCGTCTGGGTGGTTACCGAATAGGCTGGGCATCTCCGGTGTCGATGTGGTGGACCGCTCGTTCCATGCGGCTGTAGTATGTTACCTTGGCTGAAGACGCCCTGGTATCGTCTCAGCAGTTGCCGAAGCTTTTCTAGCTGTTGTGCAATCAAGTGTTCAGCTGCTCCCTCCAGTAAGTCTTCCAATAGGGGCCCGAGTTGTTGCATTTACAACGGCTCCTGAAACTTGTCGATTGGCGATAAGCTGACAACGGGCTTTTACCTCCCCAACTCCGTCCCGTCCTGAATGTCGTGATTGGTGTCTGTTGGATTGAGCAGCCTCATTGGCACCTCCTGTCGGCACAGCAACAATATCCTGGCTACACTGAGTACGTGCACAGGCATCTTCCGGTCCCTGATCATGTTCTTCGTCCGCTGGCCTTTCAGTAACTTTATCACCACCACCTCTCTTCTCGCGGGAACAACCACGTGTTCCCTTAGAATGACCCTGCGGAATCCTTTTCTCCCTTGAGCCGCAGAACCTTCCTGCCGAATTCGACCGTTTCCTCGTGGCTCCTGAGGGCAGCCAGTCTCAGTATCACCTCCTCAGCCACCTCGCGACGAACACCCACCGACACAAGGCACTCCATCCAAGGACAACTACAACAGGTCCTCCCTCTCCACGGGCAAGGTGTCACTCGATGCCGTCATTAACTGGTATGCTCGGCTCGGTTTTCTCGAAGATAAAGCCCTGGCTATATCAGGTCTGATGACGGACAGGGCTGCCCCGGTGTCTACAAGCACGCGGCACGGCCTCCATTTCACCCAAACGTCAGCGATTTGTCTGTTATCTTTACGTCGGGTGACAGCACGTAGTGTCACTGGAGGGGATGGTCGCAATGACGCCAACTTTCCCCTCGCCACACCGGCCCTTACTCGATTTTCGGCCGCTCTTCTTGGCATCGGCAGTCTCTCTCCAGATGCCACACACCCAACACACGCTACTAGTTCTTCGTCGGCGTTCCTATGCTGGTCTTCGGTCTCCTTAGGGATACTCCTTGTTTTCGAGGTCGGGGTAACCGTCACTTTGGCCTCTTCCTTCCTTAATGCGGTTGTTAGCGCCTCGTGGATGGTTTTATAGTCACCGAGCATTAGATGCTGACGTATCTTGGCATTTCGTTCCCCATCGATGAAGGAGAAGGAGGCTTCTCGGGATACGAATATTGTTGGGAGGTCGGTGAATTCCTACAGTGATTTCCCTGGATGCTGCATCCTAGTTTTCAGTAGGCTGCGGCAGGCTGCGACCAAGCGGTGTTTTCCGAGCCGGTTCTCCAGGGCCTCCCAGATGTCCTTGGACGCTGCCGCTGTCTGGATCGCGTTCAGCGTTCTGTGGCCCTCCCCTGGAGGCTGGCTATTAGCTGTGCGGCCTCTTCCTCTGGCAACCACTTGTTGTTGTTCACTTCTGTGGTTTGACGTTTCTCTCTAAGTTTTTAACTTAGTTTGCCAGCTCTTCGCTCGTCGACCTGAACAATCCGCTTGCCCATCCCCATGACTTCATCCCTTTCGCCGGCCAACTGCTTTTAGAATTTAGCGGGAGGGACTTGTTCGCAGCTTTCATTTCTGTGGCCAGGTGGTCGTTCGCCGCTTTAGTTTTCGTGGTTAATTCGGCCTTCATTTCGGTCATCTTCGTGGCCAGATTGTTATTTGCCGCTTCCGTCTTCGCAGCGAGGGTGTCATTCGCTGTCTCCATCGTCGTTTTCCACTCCTGACACCAAATATGACTAAAAATAAATAAATAAATAAAATCTGAAAATCTAATCCCGGTAACTAATTTCTTATACCGGGACATGATTTCCAAATTCTAATTTATGAACTACCACATTAATACAAAAATACAGTTTAAACAATTATTTTTCAGATAATAAAATAAAAAACAAAAATTAAAAAGAAAAAATTAAAACAAATACAAAAACTACCAATTTAAAAATCTACAATCTAACTAATAAAAATTTACTGGAATCCAGTATACAAATATGACTGTGAGGGTTATGTAGATTCAAATGTCTGGTTTGCAGAAATTTTGAACACCCTTTATTGCAATAAAATACATGAAATTGATAAACAGCTGTCTTCAAGGTCGACTCGGAGCTCCGCCGCACGTAAACAAATTAAATAAATCACTGCGGGTCAGTTCAAACGTCCAATATCGCAATAACCATCACACAACTAGCACTTCTAACACTTTTCTGGTATTTATACCTCCAGTAATTGTTTCTAGAATGCCTCTGGTATTTATACCTTGTAACGGGATTTTAATTTATTATCTTCTTCTTCCAATAAGAATCACGCCAACTTCTTTGTAATATCCAAGTCAAGTTTTAATCTAATAAGAGTCATGAGATCTTTCTAAGGTGTGGACGCGGATTTTTGGTGAAAATAAAGTTTAGATGAGTCCAATTTTGTTATATATTATTTAATTATATAATATAAACTACGATTCACTCTTTTATATTATAAATATTGAATAACACTTTTCGAATCTTATTAATTCTTCTTTACAATTATAATGATCGTAACATCCTAAGTCAACTTCCTCGTTCTCCAGCAAGACACAAGATTCTAACACTTTTTTAGATTATTGATTTTCTTGTCCCCATAGTGATTCCCACTTTATTTTGTGATTGGCCGATTCACTGACACGTCATCACACCACGTGATACCACTACTACTTCGGCCAATCACACAACTACATACATTTTTATATATTTATTATTCCTTCGAACATTACTAAAAAAATACTGTTACAAATGCCCTTCTTCGAAATATATGGAAAATAACCAAATAAAGGAATTAACAATTAACAATCTGTTTCCATATATTTCGAAGAACAGCCCCAATTAACAATTTTGTTTACACCAATATTACACAACATCAATACAACATACATAAAATATAATAATATACCTACATTGGATAAAATATAATAAATGAACATTTAACAACAATTTCACACTATTACACAAACATAAAACACAACAATAAATGAACATTAATTAAAATACAACAATATATTGACATTTAACAATAATATACATGTTTTATTATTTAACTATTTTAACAATAAGTACTCCGTTGATTACAAATCTCTTGTATCCACACTTGCTTCTAGAAATGCTTTTCAAGGTCAGTTACATTATTTTACAATCCATCAATAATTAAATTCTTCCCACAATTTTCATTTTCATCGTATTCAATATTACCATTTTCTTGCAAAAGTATATCTTCCACAAAAAACCTTTCATTATTTATATTATCCCTGTTCTCTTCTTTTCTTCCATCTTCTTCCAATAATTTTATTACTAATAAATCATTTTCTGTCTTAACCTTCATTTCATGCATTTCGAAATTCAATACACTTTGCCATTCATATAATAAATCATTACCCACAATTACATCTCTTGCCAAATGTGGAATTACCAACGCAATGAAATTGAAATTCCATTCACCTATTCGGCCCTTAATTATTACTTTCATTGTTGGTTAGGTTGGTGCTATCGTTTATATTCGCATCATTCTCTGTGCTTTGTGTATTTTCGACTCTTTCATTTTGATTACTTCTTTCAAATCTCACATCCCTAAAATCTCTTTGATTTGCACTAAATAAACTAGTACCTCTACCCCTGTTAAAATTACTTATTCGCTGATTATTTCCTCGATAAAATCTTACATGGTTTATGTGATCATTTCTTCCAATTCTCGTCGACTGATTGTTATGATAATTCCTTTGCACATTATTTTGAACTCCCTTTCCTGTTCCGGGAATTACAGATTCATAAGTTCGTCTAGGATCATAACCTCTTCCTTCAAATCTTTGATTTCTCACGGGTGCCCCGCCCCAATTTAAACTCGTCCTATTATTCCTATTATTTGTAGGTTGTGATTCCTGTCGATTTCTTCCTCGCTCAATATGGACGTTATTATAGTTACCATCACAGGATGTAGTATCATTAATGAGGTTATGTGCTTCAAATTCGGATAATAATTCAATCATATCAGAGAAATCGATAGGCTTAGCCACAATTAAATGATTTCTGATATGTGGTGGATAATGAAGTATTAGCATGTTGACAATTTCTGTCTCAGAAATTTCGGGATTGATCAACTTACTTTTGTTTGCTAATTTTAAGAAATATTCAGTCATAGAAATCCCTTTTTTAAACTCAAACCTACCCGTTGCTAACTCAACTTTTATTCTTCTTTGTCTCTCAGGTCCCCAAAATCTATTTATAAACAGATTTCTGAAAGTACTGTATGTTTCATGTGAAGCCAAAGTTAACCTTAACCACTCAAGAGCATTTTTCTTCAAACAGCGTTTTACTATTACCATCCGAAATTCATTGGGAATTCTCTTAATACGGAAATATTCTTCCAATTCCCTAAGAAATACTTTTGGATTATCACCTGATTCCTCATCAAAACTTGGTGGACTAATATCATTTAGTGAATAATGTACACATTCATTTTGACCTAGACTGTGGAGTTGTGTGTGTGAGGACATGTTTTGTGTGTTTCTGTGATAGTTAATATCATTATCTGGACTCACAAAATCACTACATTCACTTACTACATCACTAGACTTCTGATGATTGCTTAATTCACCTGGTAAGTCACAATCGTTTATATTTGTAATTCTAGACATTTCTTTCCCGTTATTTACTTTTCTAGCCTGTAATGCAATTACAACTTGTGTCAGTTTTCCTAAGTTATCCTTTTCTTTTTCAAAATGTTCTTTTACCTCTTTAATTTGCAAAATTACTTCTTCTTTTGCTTTACTTATCTCATCAATTTGTAACTTTATTTCCTCTTGGTGTATCTTACTTTCATCATGTTGTAATTGCATTTCAGAACAAATTACATGGATTCTTTGTTCTACTTTATCTCCTAATTCTTCTCTTTGTTTTTGTGTTATTTCTGCCTGTTGTATCCTAAATGTTTCTAACTCTTTGTTTAATTCCATTCTTATTTCTTGTTTCACAATGTCCTGACCTAACCTAGTTTCCTGAATTATCTCTCTCAACTCATTGACTTCCTTTCTATTCTCATCCTTATTAATCTCTATGATCTGCATGAGCCTTTCCATATTATCCCTACACTCTTTTCTCCCTTCTCTAATCTCCTGTGAAATTTCAGATTTTAATTCCTGTTTTAGCTTCTGTAATAAATTAATTTCTAAGTTACTCACATTTTGTGCTAGTTCCTGTCTTACTCCTACATCTAAATCATTCATTTTCTTAGTTAAATCATTTACATTTTGTTCTATTTTAGAATCTAAATTACTCATTTCTGATTTTACATCTTTCATTCTAGAATCTAAATTACTCATTTCAGATTTAACATCTCCTATTTCTGATTTTACATCTCTCATTCTAAAATCTAAATTCTTTGCATTTTGTTCTATTTTAGAATCTAAATTACTCATTTCTGATTTTAAATCATTTGCATTTTGTTCTATTTTAGAATCTAAATTACTTATTTCTGATTTTACATCATTTGCATTTTGTTCTATTTTAGAATCTAAATTACTCATTTCTGATTTTAAATCATTTGCATTTTGTTCTATTTTAGAATCTAAATTACTTATTTCTGATTTTACATCATTTGCATTTTGTTCTATTTTAGAATCTAAATTACTCATTTCTGATTTTAAATCATTTGCATTTTGTTCTATTTTAGAATCTAAATTACTTAACATTCTTGTTATTCTTTCCAACATTGACTCATTATCTATGCTTAATCTTGCATCCTCCCTATTCATTCCTACACTATCAGTAACTTCTCCTTCCACTATTATTTCTTTTCTACTCGCCATCTTTTTAACTATTTTCTGATTTCTTAACAACATAAATCTACTACTACTATTATTATTATTATTTTTTTTTTTTTTTTTTTAATTTCACTCACTTAAACCAGTTCTCGTTTTCTTCTTTCTTCTCTCTTCTTTCTTCTTTCCTTTTAAATTCCCACGGAGCTGCACGATGCACGATCTCCTCTTCTTTATCCTATTCGAGCCCCACACGTTGCTGCGCCATTTGTAACGGGATTTTTATTTTCGTTCTCCATTATGGCGGTCGGTATAATACTTTCTTTCACTCCAGAATCATGATTTTCCATCGCTCTTTCTATGCTAGTCACCATGTTTCTCCCATAAGACAGCACTAACGGCGCAGTTACTCGAATATAGTTAATTTAATCAATTTTTTTTTTCTATCAAAAGTAATACTGGCTAGCGCCAAATGATAGATTCACAGATTAAGACAAAATGATATATAATTTTCTTGGAGATTTTATAATCATCGTAACCTCTTTACTCGTTCTCAAGCAAGACACCAGATTCTAACACTTTTTTAGATTATTGATTTTCTTGTCCCCATAGTGATTCCCACTTTATTTTGTGATTGGCCGATTCACTGACACGTCATCACACCACGTGATACCACTACTACTTCGGCCAATCACACAACTACATACATTTTTATATATTTATTATTCCTTCGAACATTACTAAAAAAATACTGTTACAACCTCCAGTAATTGTTTCTGGAATGCCGTAGACCTTCCGAGAACATTCGCGGCGGCAAGAGAAAGACAGAAAAATTCCAGAGCCTCTCTCTGTCTCTTTCTTTCTCTTGGGAAGCGTCCAGCTCTCCTGCCTGCGCGCCGAGCTACCGCTTGTCGTAGCCGCACAACCATGCCATCGGTGGCAATATTGAGCGATTATAATATAGAAGTGTAGCAGTCGACGGACAATATATGCACTGCTCAGGCGTGTGTGTCCCCTTCGTAGGCACTCACAGTTGATTGTCAAAAGACAATTGAAACCGCCCTTGCTCTGCCTAGTAAAATAACATTAGAATAACATATATATAAAGTTACATTGTGCGTATAATCATGTTAGGATTCGTGGAGCTGGTAATTTAGGAACGTCAAGGCAGAAGGCTCAGGTATAACAGAAATGTTGACCCCTTCAACCTGCACCACTGCTCGCGTAGACATTAAATGGGTTTTCCTGGGAACAGAAGATTGCATTATACAATGGAGCAAATATTTCTGCGAACCTTTATAATAGCCACAGCCATTGGAAGAGGACACTCTTACACCTGACAGCGAGCAGGCATCTTCTGAAATTGAGGGTGCATAGTTAAGTCACATAGGTTTGCGGACTCAAACAAAATACATAAGTTAGTAAGCAGCGAGTTAACATTAATAGTTCTTTTAACATTAAATTTTGCTAATGTAGTCGAGTGTGTTTTCCTTAGCAGAAAGGTACATCAAATCCAGGACGTCTCACATCCTTATCCATGGATAGAGATCTCAAAGCTAGAGCAACTCCAAGGAAAACCTCGACATCGCTAAGCTTCACCTATCCACTTCAATAAATTATGAGGTGTTGAGATAGGGTGACTTCGACGAAAACGCACAGCCTCGCAGTCCACGGTTAAGTCATGCCATGACGAAACGAAGATCCTCCTGGCCCACAGTTACATCCATTTTAACGGGGTCGAATTGTTGGCCTTTTCGAAGCTGACCCACTGCCAAATGTTGTAAATGTTAGGAACAATGTATAGACGGTGTCTCGGTTGTTTCAGCAATGGTCTGCGGAACATTCTCACTCTCGCAGATCAGGTTCTGGGCCGCCCAGTTGTACAGAGTACGTGCGAATCGACGGATTTTAGGGATATCATTATGTGTCCAAACACCACCAGAGAAGCGATCCGGGCACAAGTAGCACCTGGTGTGCCAGTGCGGACTATTGAAAACAGACTTCTTTTATCAGGACTCAAATTACAGGTGCCTTTGGCAAATCTACCTGTTACACCACAACACCTTCATGCATGTCTTCTCTGGTGTCGAGAAAGGGTTAATTAGACAGCGGAATGGCACTCTGTTGTTTTCAGTGATCAGAGTAGGCTTTTTCTTTTTCCTGTGCACAAGAGACGATCGTGTACGGGCAAGACGTAGAGGTGGCGAGCGAACATGTCTAGAGTTCATTCGCCCAAGACACAAAAGACAAACTCCTGACATCATGACGTAGTGTTGTCACTTAAAATTCATATTCGCCGTTGGTGTTTGTGCAGAGACGTGATACCAGTGCGAGCTATATCCAGCAGTTAAATAATCCTGTGTTATTACCATTTCTGTAACAGGATAATGTACGTCCCGTACAGCCGCTGCAGTGTAATATGCTCTTCATGTTGCCTTGGCCAACACGGCCCGCTGACCTCTCTCTCATTGATTAAGTATGGGACATGATGGTAAAGAAACTGACAGGTTCTTCACAGCAGGCAACAACCATTGCCGAACTGAGATAACAGGTGCAGGATGCTTGGAAAAAGATCATACTCCATTCGCCACCTTTAATTCATCTGTGTGCACGAATACATGCAGGGATTGCTGCCTGAGTGGGCATACCAAATATTATTTGGATATACCTTCCTGCAACATGTCTGCTTCATTTGTACTAACGACATTATCTGTCATTATTATCTTTCGCGTAACCCTCCATTGCATTTAAGCACTTCTTACTGGTATTGCATTTTTCACACCAGTGTTGACATAGTTTTAAATGAACATCATAACAAAAGCAATAATTCTTCTGTCGTCCTTACTTTAACCGACATAAAGGCTTTTCCGGAAATAATCAAGCAAGATTCATGTACATGCATGCAACGACTGGGAATAACACTCAACTACTTAAATCATTGGACTGCTTCTTATTAATAAGAATCGATATGTGGATAGTGAGCATGAAAACAAAGAAACGCCCAATTTTAAGGCTTAGTAAACTGTATCTCACAAAAATTCAACATAGAAGAAATATTTCGCAGACACATTATAAAATGCAAAACATATTTCAACAATTAACCTTTTCATTAGTTCTTTATTCTTGCAAGTTTCATGGCTTCTTATTATGTATAGTTAAATAATGATGAAAACTTATTCTCAAAGCAATCACAACCAATATAAAACCAGAGGAATGATACATTTTAATAAGTCTCCATAGTTGCTTTTGATATAAAATGGTTTACTTAAAAAGGAGTATTTGAGCTTTCGTGATATTTAATAAACTTTGGCTTGCGTACATTAAACATCCCTTACTTAAAATTCAATTTCCTATAATTATTGACATTTCATTTTTGCTTTCTATACCATCTACGTATGAAGTAATGTAGTCCAACAAAAACTTCTGTATCGAGATCTTATGAAAGATAGCTGCTTTGAGATCCAATATATATGAAGATTACATACCATTCCAGAGCAACACATCTTTTCCAAAAAGTTTCCAAATGATACATTACTTTAGCCCTACTGAACAAATTCAGTTTACAACATCTTTTGAAATCCGAATACAAAGGCAAACTCACAGACAAAAATTCAGGTGTGTACCGGGTAAATTGCAAAAGCTGTGACAACATTTACATTGGCAAAACTAAAAAGAATTTGAACATTAGGCTTAAAAAGCATTTTAGGAACATCACAAAGAAATAGACAAATTGACAGTAGCGTGCTATTTCTGGAATGAGAATCACGATATACAACAAGAAATCTATTTATTACAAACTGTTGCAGCGAGAATTAACGACACGTTGATAAACTGTCGTCTCGTCGCTGCGTTTTGGAAGGTTGAATACAACGACTCCATATTCCCTTTTGCTATTACTAAGCGAAATGCTGCTTCTCGTCGATTTCTGCCTCAGCTGCTCCGAATGGATTTTGACCTCTGGGTATGCATAGTATATTAGCGCAGAAAAACCAGAGCTTTCTTTGAAATGCGATTTATTAAAATAAAATAGAACTGAAGGTTTGCCGATACGTCTTCGTTGCTACGGCCGCCTGGAGGTTCACTAGCTATCACAATATACCACAATGCTGGTTAGGTTGACGGCCAGCTGCCTCTGGATCAACCTCCGTCCACGAATGTTCCGACCCAAGTGACTTCTTTTCCCTCGTGGTCTCAGATCATGCCGTTACCTCCCCTTAACCCCCTACAATTTTAGCGCAAAACACCATTCAGTTTCTGAGAAAACCGGTCTCGGGGAGTAAGACAAGTACCTGGCCTGTGATCCTTCTTACCTGCTCGCACACTTTTATCCCATTCTGTCACTTTTAGCATCAACTAAGCCACCACTAACTGTACCTTTTTAACATATGCTGATTTCCAAATTATGTTATTTTAATATTTTGTGCATTTACAGTTTCGGCTTCACTGTCCAGGTTCCAGCTGTATTAACCTCGTGGAAAAATATATTCATAAAGGCATATGAAGGAAAACTGTTCAATTTCGACACTAACTATGAAAAGAACCCAGACACCAACAGGGACACCAACAGGGACGTCCCCATCGCCTAAAAGCAGTTCACCATATCAAAATTCAAGATTCGACATTAACTGAAGATGTAAGGAAAGTCCTAGCAAAACGCGTTCTAGGTAAACACAAGCAATATATGGTGCACCGAATACTAGTTCGACTGAAAATTATATTAACCTATATTATGTACATAAAATCATGATTAAATGCTATACACTTTTAGTTAATTGATGGAAATTAATCATTTCTCCACACTAGCCGTATATAGGCTAAGGTTTTTGATAGAGTCAACATGAAAAATTCAATGCCATGGCCGGGACTTGAACCACGAATCTCCTGGATTCCGTCCAGTCGCTCTTAACCTTTGAGCTACCATGGTCAACGTCCCTTCCTGACATTAAATTCTGCAGTTGACTCATATATTTCCCCGGTAGACCACAAGGGGCTCTCGCATACGAGATACACCGTTTGTGGCGACTTACTATCGTAAGTACTTAAGTCCCAGGCTTCATCATTTAACTCTTATTATTTTAGTTAATTGATGGAAATTAATCATTTCTCCACACTAGCCGTATATAGGCTAAGGTTTTTGATAGATAGAGTCGACATGAAAAATTCAATGCCATGGCCAGGAACCACAAACGGTATGTTTCGAATGCGAGAACCCCCAGCGGTCTACCGGGGAAATATATGAGTCAACTGGAGAATTTAATGTCTGGAAGGCACGTTGACCATGGTAGCTCAAAGGCTAAGAGCGACTGGATGGAAACCAGGAAATCCGTGTTTCAAATCCCGGCCATGGCATTGAATTTTTCATGTTGACTCTATCTATGCTATACACTTTTATTTAATTTTCTACATACAGGAACTGATCTTCGTTTAAATAGAATCCCTTGTAACTTTTAAACTAGTTAATCATAAAGTACAGATAAAAATGCACTATAGTTCAACTGTAAACTTCTAAAAACACTGTCAAGTAGATTCAAAGCATTAGTATTTTCGAATTAGATTGTGCTACGTATATTGTGAACCATTAATAAGCGCCAACACGTCGTGAGGGTTCGATTTCTTCTTTTCCTTTATTTATTCTTACATTATGACTTGATCTCTTTGCTTATTACTAGATAGGTTCTCAATACTTGGGATGCCACGATGCTCACATTAATTGCATTACATAGACACAGAACCATACTTAGAAAATTCACTCGGTGCTTTTCCGGTACGTAGCTGGCGATTCTGCATTGCTTATTTTATTTTAAAATCACCAAATACTATTGCCGTAAGTAGAACATGGCAAAGCCCGTAAGATTTCCAAGAATGTGACTGGTGCCTGCAAGAAAAAAATCGTGTGTCAGAATATCTGCCAATTGACAGTTGCCAAGAAGAAATCACTGCATGTCTCAACGATGATTTACAATCTCTTTCTTGTGCACGAGTTGCAAATTCAATTCTAAAAATAAAAAAACTACTAAATATTTGTGTATTCCACTTTCAACAGTTTTCTCTGACCCTGACTCTTTAGCACACCAGAGAGAAAAAGAAGTACCCTTGGATTTTACCCCGAAATATGAAAATACTAATATTTTTTTAAAACAAACTTATAAAAGTAGACTCGTTGGAAGACACACTAAGAGTATAAATGTATAATGTTGTGTTTCAAAGTTTTTCTCATTAAATATGTGCTAATTAATTTCATTGGCCCTACACAATTCTCCCAACATTGTATTTTGTATTCAAACTGAAAGTAGAAACGACGGTATCGTGTATCGGGTGTGTTGGAGAATACCGAGTATTGGCATTAAGTGTCGAGAAAAATTGGTACTGACCTACCCCTATTTATCAGCATAAATAAATATTGGGTTAAAATAAGACCTGAAGCTTTCCTGCTGACGAATATGCTCAAGTTATCCTCGGGGAGCAAGCCAGGGGAAAAGACGATTAGAAATCGACGTTTCGGGAGTGTGCATCTCTCCCATCATCAGGATATTTATAAAATGTTATAGCCACAAATGAATCACCGGAAATGACACAAATATAAACAAAGACAAAACACTATCAAAATTCGCATTACTGAACAAAAGACTATTTTCAGTAAATTAAATGCCAGATCAGGAGATGGCGTGGATGTAGAAAATTAATTGGGACAGAGAAACGTAATTATTTAACCTTGATTATCAAGTTGTATATGTTTGTGTTTCTTAAGTCGATGGATTTCCATTTTTAAAGTCAGTTTCAAATAGGAGCTGAACTGATATCCAGCATAACGATTAAGTGTGCTCCTCTCGGAGAAAAGGCCATAGCCACCTTAATTCTCCGTTCCCAATAACTGTTACATTTTGCCAAGATGGTCGTCTCCCGATGGTCTTATCAAAACAATGCTCTGCCAGCTCAGGGTTGCATTAAACGAATGCTCCGTTCATGTTCGTCTATTCTGGTAGTGATGGTCATTTCGGTTTGTCCTATATACGGTTTCCCACATTCACAAGGAATGCGGTACACTCCCGGAACTTGGAAGACCACTTTTGCCTTTCACTAGTCTCAACAGAGAGGTGGCTTGTGGATTGTCCTGATGTTGTATTTGGCAAGAATTCTGCTGATTCTGCCGGATAGATTGACGGTAAACGGGATACAGGCTGAAACGGTAGGCTTATCTGGCGCTTGGTGTATTACAGGTTACCCTTTGCTAGCTTTGGTGATCAAGGCTTCAAAGTCATGTTCGTAGTAGCCGTTTTGACGGATAGTGAGTCTCAGTTGCTGTAATTCATGTTTTAAGTGGCTGGGATCATAGATAGACAAAGCTTTGTGGGGTATTGAAAACTAATTTCTAATCGTCTTTTCTTCTGGCTTGCTTCGCCAGAAGAACTTGAGCAAATATTGGGTTGTTTCCGCATGTTGAAGGTCATGCTTGTATGTCAAATTTAAAATAAATACATAGTAACATGAAAAGGGTAATCACTTTTATGTACTATATGAATGAATATATTATATGAATAATGTGTAAATTTGCTGTTGGAAAAAAATATTGTATCTATCCCATCAAGCTTTTATTAACCATATTACCATACACAAATGCACACAGAGACACATATAACCACTGGGAAGAAGAAAATGTAAAGAAGAAGAGGAAAGAAGAATCTGAAATGCTGTGTGGACATGAATTCACCTTATTCAGTAAAAATAGGAAGACTATTAGAAGCTTTGTTATTGTAAATAATGAGGGATATCTTATCGAGGAAGGATACCAAAATTAAAGTGGAAGAGTCTTAATGGAAGTAATGGGACCAGCTCTGGAATGGCTTTTTAACAGAGTGTGGTCTGGTATAAAAATACGCTAAATATATAAAAAATGGACCGTCAACGGAAAACAGGGAATGTTTGAGCTCCTGAAATAACCTAATTTGTAAATAAAAATAATAAAGTGCTCTTCTAAATGTTTACTTCAACTTTTAGGTACACTGCTCTTTTAAGCAAGCTTTTATACAGTGATGTACAAGAAACACTCTATGTTAGGTTGTTATATTTATGTTTGTTTCTCCTCTTGAACCTTGAATGGCCCCAAGTAATAATTTCTCAATAAGTGGTTCCAAGGTGATGTTGCTGACTGTAGCAGTGGTTGCTTCTAGTAATCAAGCAACTACAAAGAAAATCGTTGATTATTTTAGGATATTAAATTTGAAACTACTAAACTTAATTTTCTCAAATCTTAATTAATTCAAATATTTCTAGTATGACTAACATATTACGAACGTAAACTTTAAATCGCGTATACAACGTAAGTTTCTAATTTACGTAATCACGCATTTTATGCGTGTTAGACAAAAAAACAACATTATAATTAAAAAAGAAATATGATTTTAAAATAAAGACTATACAGAGGTTTCAGGGAGGATTCAGATAAAGCCTGCCGTCTGACCTTAAGAACACCTCATAATTCTTATTAACGTTTGAGAACCATAAATAGTTCTCATTTAATGCTTTTGAATTTTAAAATTTGCGCTGTGTCTATCATACGTACCGATTATTATGGCACCAGAATTCTGGCAGCTCTTTTCCTTCTCGAAGTTAAGCTTTAACTTGGAAGAATGATGAATTAATGAAATGGGTGAAATTATTATCGATCTCGTGGTTGTTAGAGCTTAGTTGCCCTTCATTTGTCTTTTCAGCACAAGGGATAAGCCCGGAGAAAGTCATATTCATAACTCAGGAGCTCCTGAATGTGAGAGAGGACACCTCAGTGACCAGCCGATATATTCCAATTCGTAACTTCCAATCTATAATCAGAAGTCGCATAAAATCGCAAGTGATCTTTTTGTCTGTTCCGATAATGTCAGAAGTAGAAGCATATTCGACTGCATGCTATGAGGAAGTAAGTAAGGTAATTTTGGTGGTCCACCGGATGTGGGCTAATTTAATATTTTGTTAAGTTAAAAAATTGTAATTTATAACGAACCTTTAAAGCAAGTAGGTATCAAGAGTTATTCAGATGGGAATACATATTAGGATGAATAGAAAACCAAAATTGAGATGAACATGAAGATGCCTACATTCCAACGGGTGTGCAAAAGATTTATAAAACGTTGACGAATAAAACAAAGAAAATAAATACTAAGCTTTCATAAGACTCTTATATACCCTTACTTTGGTCCTTTATGAGAATAAAACCTCCAATTAGGAAAACGTGAACATAATCTCACATATGTTACGGAAATGATGAAATTAAAGTACACGAAAAAGTAATTAATATTTGGAACTAATGGTCGAAAAAGAGAACACGTAAACCAGCTTATGATTGATTATAAACCAAACCAAAGGGAAGGAAGATCTTGTGAAAGAAACAACTTTGAGGACGGAAGAGTAACGGGGAAGGAAAAGGAAGGAAATATGGGGGCTGTTCAATAAAGAATGATAACATTTTTTTTTTTTTGACAATGTACCTTTATTCATCCTCATAATGATGATCCTTCTCAAAATAGTCTCCTCTGAATGCGATATACTTGTCCCAGCATTTCTGCCAGTCTTTAAAGACTTCTTGGAAACCATTTTTTGAGAGATGCTTCAAAATAACCTCCACAGCCTTCACCACCGCTTCTGATGATGGATAATGCCTCTCACGAAGCCGTTTCTTCAAGTTAAGGAATAGAAAAAAGTCATATGGGGTTAAATCCGGACTATAGGGAGAGCGAGGGATGTACTTCACGTTGATTTGTGCAAGATATTCAGCAACAACATTGGCAATATGCGGCCGCGCATTATCGTGGTGCAGCATCCAGCCTGTTTCACGGAAATGTGGTCTTTTGCGTCTGATATGGACTTGATTTCAGGACATCCCTGTAGTATTGTTCAGTTTTTGATGTGTGTGCAGGTACAACATGCTGATTAACCATTTCATGAATATAAGGGAATGAGATGACATAACATTCCCAGCAGAAGCAACCACTTTTGCTTTTTTGGGGAGGGGCTGGTGACGAAGGAGATTTCCACACTGAGCTTTGCTGTTTGCTCTCAGGGTCAAAATGTTTTAGCCAAGTTTCATCAGCAGTGATTACGTTTGATGGAATATCCGGATCTTCCTCTAACATCAACTTTAACTGCATGTTACCTCCATTGCAGCGGTAGGCGATACTGAACATGTCTGAACTTGCCTGGTTCTCACAGGCGGAAACCAGGAGTACCAACAATGAAACTAATACGGCGTGTTTGTATCACATTAAGCTAACAGAATGTAATAACATTGATTTATAGTGCGAAAAATTATGACCGTAAAAGATTATGATCATTCTTTTTTGAACAGCCCTCGTAGAGAGAAATAAGGTACTATATAGGGTATCGTTTGATAAATATGGTAAAGAGCAAGCTTATTTTTTTTTCCTGAACATCTCTCTTAATTTCTCGACATAGTCTTCATTGATGGCTATACACGTAGTCCAGCGATATTCCCTCATTTTCATCCAGTTGGAACAATAGGTTCCGTCAAGATCTGCAAAGTACTTGTTCACTCTTACCACCCAACCAACTGTTCCAGTTTTGGAACAGGAAGAAGTCACTTGGAGCTAATTCTGGTGAATAAGGTGGAAGAGGAACGAACTCAAAGCCCAACTCATGCACTTTCGCCATTGCGGGTGCTGATGTGTGCGATTGTGCATTACCTGGTGAAGAACATCTTTTTGTATTTCAATCTCAGCCTGTTTTCAGTCAACTCGTGTTGCAAATGAAACAACAATGAAACATAAGAGGCTCCAGTTATGGTTCTACTTTTTTCCAAGTAGCCTATGAGGATTATTCCTTGAGAATCCCTTAAAATAACAGTGGCCATCACCTTCCCAGCTGACATAATGTCCCTTGCTCCTTGGTGCACTTTCAGCAGCCTTTGTCCCTTGTTTTGAGTGCTCTTTTGATCCTGGTGTCTAAGGATGGATCAGAGTTTCATAAAGATCCCGAATCGCCGCAAGAATTCTTGCGGATTGCGATTAAACATCGCCAGGCACTTGGTAGATGTGCTGTTCCGGATGCACTTTTGGTCGACTGCGAACAATCGCGGTACCCATCCTGCATACAGCTTTTTCATACCAGCTTTTCATGCAGGATATTGTGCACTCGCTAAATTGAGATGCCTACAGCCTTAGCAATCCCACTTTTGATTTGGCGGTCTTGCATAATCAGATCGTGGATTTTCTCAATGGTGTCCTGTGTGTGACCTCAATTGGGCGACCAGAACGCGATTATCTTCTATGCTTCTAAGACCACGTTTAAATTCATTGATCAAAAAGAAAATAGTATTCAATGTTCGCTTTCTTGTGTATTTTATTTTATACACTCCTCCAACGTTAAGTCAAATCGGACGATGAATGAAATGGGCGAAATGATGCTCAAATGAGTCCGGAGTCTATGGAACTTAGTGCTGCCCAACATTCATCTTTCAGGATAAGGGAAAACTCCGGAAAATTATCCAGGTAACTCACCCTGACCGAGGTTCGAACACGGAACCTCTTGAACGTAAGACAGACACGCTACCATCTACACTACCGAGGCGTTCTATGTTGGTGCAGAGTCCACGTGAACTTCATCCAACTCGGTTTTGACTTGTACGTCAGTTCAGTCCTTCAAATGATAATAACAGTAGGAAACTACCCCCCCCCCCCTTTTCCATCTCAGCTATCGCACTGACCAGTTCATATAGCTATCTACAATGAACTGTATATTGTAGCACATTCAAATTTTCTGTACAGTCGTTTGAATAATCGAGCTTACCACCCACAAAGTTTCCACAAGAAGTTTCTATCCCTTCGTGGAAATTTACCAGACTTATCCAGACTTTACCAGACCCTCGTGTTAAATGAATATAAAGATATATGCACAACATGCAAGACTTGAAGCTCTCACGGCGAACGCTATTAATTAAGGATTCGCGGGTCATTAACTGTGACAAGTTTATGAAGGTTCAGCTTTCAGCCATTCTGTGCTCCCTAGCGTTCTTCAGGTATTTCTTCGACCTTAATAAAGCTGACAGGGCTAATCAGTCGCGAAGCTCTGATCACTATACACATTTCAATGTATTATATGATCTTGACTGCATCCTATACAGATCGATTACCCATCTGTTTTTTTTTAATCACATATCCAGAATTCTGACTCATTATGAACTGATCAGACGGGTCCGTTATAGCTGAAACTTCCATCTGTTTTGGAAGGTAATGCTTAAAAGAAAGCCCTTTATTGAGCAATTACTAGGTACTAATAAGTACATTGGCAGTTGCTTTATCTGTCTGTTGACCGATTATCAGTTGCGGTCTCATTCTCTACAGATGCTCTCTAAGATTCTCTGTAGAGTTCCGTCGCTCATATGTTTATTCTACTTAACGTTAACAGCTCCCTCGATCTGCTTCTGTCCAATCTTTGTATGAAAGCTTTATCTGAAGCCTGAAGATGAATTCTACTATTTCTCGCGCTTTCTGATCAACCAGTCCCTGATATGTTTACGGTCCTGAATGGCAGCCTCAGTTCAGTTTCAGGTCTTAAGTTCTCATTTCCTTTCTTACCTGTTTTATCCCCTATTTCATTGCTCAGATACCCTACTTGCCTTGGTAACTATCTCAATTGAACTCGGCTAGTGCCATAAGAAACTCGCGACGTTCTAACACTGACTCCCACCGAATCAATTTATCTAGGCCCCTCAATATCTGTCTTTATAAGCATTCTATAGCGTGTTGTTATTGTCTCCCAAGTACTAGCTAATACAACAAATACTGTATGTTACATTTGTCATAATAGTTGTTTTGCATATAAGAATAATTGACTACCAGCTTTTGGACTGCTCTGTGAAAAGAATCGGAAGAAAATAGAAAAAAAGCGATGGGTTAGAATGGGGTACTTGGAGAACACAAAAAGAAGTGTACTAACACCAATATCATGTTCCAGCGTTGTCATCAGACTCGTTTATTGCAAAAGAAATGGAGACATTATGCATCAAACACTTGTTTTCCTTACTACCGTATTTTCATCCCACACTTTATATGTAGGTCATTCCAAGCGCCATGTTGGAGGTTCTGAATAAATCCGTGAAAATGACCGGGGTAATGTTGGAAGTTTCTCAAGAAGCCGCTAAAGTACGAGGTTTAATATTCCTCGGCGGTGCTTTGGTCAGTACTTCGGCGACAGAGCAGGATATGAGGAAAAGGCAGAAAGGAAATGGCGGACTGTTTTCTGCGGCGCAATGGCATTAATTTCTATTCATCGCCACATGTGCAGAGCAATTTCACTGCCTCAAAGCGGGCAGTTTCTGGCTCCAAAAACCGTTCTTTTAGTATGTTTCCTTTCACTACAAGATTATTTTGATTTCAGAATCTGTTAGCAGTCCCTTTGGTAGCAGAGAAATGTCGCTTAAGTCTGCAAAATGTTTACAGGGGTTACCAAAACGACGTCACGTATTCGGTTTTAGCGGTTGCTGTGAACGAGGAAGTTAAGGTGGAGTAATTAAAATAACAATACGTGGTATTTTCTTTTATATTTATTGTTGCATTCTCTAACTTGGAGGTGCACATATAAGTTGAATTGCTCAAAAATTCATTTTAAAATGTCAAATGTTTTGAAGCCATTTAAAACACAAAATAATTTGTGAGTTTTTGAACAAAATGTGTGTGTATATATATATATATATATATATATATATATATATATATATTTGTTCAGTGACTTCTACGAATGTGACACGAGAAATTTTCCACTTTATTTCATATAAAATATTTTTTGAATTTTATTTTCTCAAAAATGCTCTAACAATTCAGTTAAATGCCATATGTTAAAGATATTTGCCTGGAAAATAAGGTGGATATCTTTAATTTTCTGAATTAGCTTCATAAATTGTTTGTAGCCACCATGAGAGACACACAGTCATGGTTATGGAATTAGAAATAATTTCCCAGATATGCAATCTACTTCAGATAAACACCTACTTTTAACGTAGTCTTGTGAAATATGGAAATTTTCGAATTGCACTTCGTTCTTTTGTTCCCTTGCACTACTTCTGCAAAGATTTATATCGACTAATTCGAAACGGGTGAAAAAATAAGATTTCGAAAAAATGGTTTATGCAAATTGAATGAAAATTAACCATAGTATATGGAGAAAGTTATGTGAATGTCAACTATTCGAATTTTTAACTGAAATACATATCAATATCTGAAGTTCCAGTATTCGCTTACGTATAAGTCTTTGTAAAACTGTAGTTTCTAGGAATTCTTTGTAACTCTCTGATCATACCATGGCGGCTTTTCCTTAATTTACTCGTATTTGATACTATGATCCATTGCAAGACAGATAAACCATCTTCTTTACGTAGCCGCCTTATTCTGAAAATATAAATGGTGGGTAAATCTTAGGATCTATGGCTGCCGTATTCATTGAAGCATCGTTCCATCATGATCTATGGCTGCGTAGTCATTGGAGCATCGTTTCATCAGGATCTATGACTGCCGTAGTCATTGGATTATCGTTCCATCAGGATCTATGGCTGCCGTATTCATTGGAGCATCGTTCCATCAGGATGTATGGCTGCCGTAGTCATTGGAGCATCGTTCCATCAGGATGTATGGCTGCCGTAGTCATTGGAGCATCGTTCCATCAGGATCTATGGCTGCCGTAGTCATTGGAGCATCGTTCCATCAGGATGTATGGCTGTCGTAGTCATTGGAGCATCGTTCCATCAGGATCTATGGCTGCCGTAGTCATTGGAGCATCATCCCATCAAGATCTATGACAGCCGTAGCCATTGGAACATCGTTCCATCAGGATCTATGGCTGTCGTATTCATTGGAGCATGGTTCCATCAAGATCTATGACTGCCGTAGTCATTGGAGCATGGTTCCATCAAGATCTATGACTGCCGTAGTCATTGGAACATCGTTCCATTAGGATCTATGGCTGTCGTAGTCATTGTAACATCGTTCCATCAGGATCTATGGCTGTCGTATTCATTGGAGCATGGTTCCATCAAGATCTATGACTGCCGTAGTCATTGGAGCATGGTTCCATCAAGATCTATGACTGCCGTAGTCATTGGAACATCTTTCCATCAGGATCTATGGCTGTCGTAGTCATTGGAGCATGGTTCCATCAAGATCTATGACTGCCGTAGTCATTGGAACATCGTTCCATCAGGATCTATGGCTGTCGTATTCATTGGAGCATGGTTCCATCAAGATCTATGACTGCCGTAGTCATTGGAACATCGTTCCATCAGGATCTATGGCTGTCGTAGTCATTGGAGCATGGTTCCATCAAGATCTATGACTGCCGTAGTCATTGGAACATCGTTCCATCAAATACTATGGCTGTCGTAGTCATTGGAGCATGGTTCCATCAAGATCTATGACTGCCGTAGTCATTGGAGCATGGTTCCATCAAGATCTATGACTGCCGTAGTCATTGGAACATCGTTCCATCAGGATCTATGGCTGTCGTAGTCATTGGAGCATGGTTCCATCAAGATCTATGACTGCCGTAGTCATTGGAACATCGTTCCATCAGGATCTATGGCTGTCGTAGTCATTGGAGCATGGTTCCATCAAGATCTATGACTGCCGTAGTCATTGGAGCATGGTTCCATCAGAATCTATGACTGCCGTAGTCATTGGAGCATCGTTCCATCAGGATCTATTGCTGCCGTAGTCATTGGAGCATGGTTCCATCAGGATCTATGACTGCCGTATTCATTGGAGCATGGTTCCATCAGGATGTATGGCTGCCGTAGTCATTGGAGCATCGTTCCATCAGGATCTATGGCTGCCGTATTCATTGGAGCATCGTTCCATCAGTTCAGTACAATCACTTTTAAAAGTCAAACTATTACAACAGAAAGGAATACTGCTACTGCTTTCTATACGCGTATATAGTTTGTTGCAACTGAGGAAAAGACAAAAAGAGGTCACCTTGACAGATAACGGGTAGCAGTGAGTTCTGCAACAGATATATTACAAATACTCTTCAGAGGTCACAAACACTCTTTAAAAATATATATTTTTTCAATAAAATTTAAGTTTAGGGTGCATCAACCATTACCTAATATTCACGAGAAGTTAAAGATGAAGTGTTTAAAACACAATCATAGTTTAATTCCTACGTGACGGTTCATGGCTTCTATAAAACATACTATAAATGAATTAAAAAAGAGCATACTTATAACATTTATGGGAATGAAATTAATCCGGAATAAATTTTATTTGAATGCAGAAAATATGAATATAAATTAAAAACAGGAAATGAAAATCTTGGTCGCAAATCTATATACTAGGTATTAAATTTTAAGAAACAAAAAGATATACAAAATGCGCGAGGAAATAGCTAGAAAATAAGCTAATTAATGATGGAAGAGCAAACAGCTGGACATATAAGAAGACAAGCAAGAGTACAGTTAATAAAGGAGGAATTCGAAAACTTACAAAAATTAAGGCTTCAACAACAGTTTAAAATGCAAAATGTAAAACTATACGTAATTGAACAGGGAGATGAACTACCAGATGAAGGGGAGAAAATGGTGAACCAGAGAGGAATTATTGGGTAACTTGTAAGTGGACTCCGGCATCCGTCGATTCAGCACCTCGTTGCTACGCCGTTTGCTGAAGAACTCTATTTGATGATAACATACTTGCGTTTTAATGATGACTATTCTCCCTGTAGATATATTTGATCACGGTTATTCGGTAGAAGCATTAAACTCACTTCAGGTTATAGTCACGGTTGAAGAAGTTTTGGGAGATGATCAGGAGTTTTAAATAATTATGCTGGTAATATTTTAAAATCTTGTTCAAATTTAATAATTTATGAACTCCTTGTGTTAGTTGCATCAAAATACAGAGATTTCACACATACAATAATATTTTACAACACAATCACGAGGATAAATTACGAGGATAAATCACGGATACACATCCATGTGCAATGGTGGATGGTAACAAATAAAATATATATAAAGTTTGTTTATTTCTCCTTGGTTACTTTATGACAACCAAACAATTTTTAACCTCGTACTCTTATTTTAAACAATATTACTATTCAAACTTCGTTTAAATAAGCAACATTGATTGAAAATAACTGTTTCAAACTGGAAAAGAAGAGGCAACGGAAATGAGAAGGATTTGTTCCAAATTATAATTTGGAAAACTCGTGGTATAAAGGGAGCTGATACTGCAAAAGATGGAAATATGAAAAGAAAAACAGTTTTGATTGAGAAGAGAGTGCCTACCAGGATTGAGTATATATTTAAGATAAGAAAAAAATAAAATAAATTGAAAGTTTTACTTGTAATAGCCAAAATGTGTAATATGGATTACTATTTAATACAAATAGAGACAGTATCAAGCACTTTTAAGCTATTGCAAACCGTAGCAGTAGTTCAAAGTTACAATATGGTGTACAAAATATTAGGTCAGTATAACTGCACAATAACATATGTGCTGAGGTAAATATAATAACGAAATTCTTACATTTAGCGGGGCCTTTACCCTGTGGTAAATAAGATTCCAAGGCATGAGCAATATTTTATGTTATTCATATTTTATTTATTCAATAAGTGTCCTTTTCCCTTAAGAGATTTTATGTACTGTTTGAGGGGCCTCTCTTTTCGGAGTTTCAAATTTTAATTTCATCTATCGCTCACCTTTCAAGTTTACAAGAACCTCCCTGCAAAGAAGTAGTATGAACGGATTTACAATTCTTTATAATTCATGAGCACGAAGGGAATAATAGCAAGTTTGTCTTCCGTACACCACAATAAGCAGGCACGTTGACAGTTTACAGTTTTCTCGTGTTTTCCCCCCTCACGTATATGTGAGCACGTATGTACGTGTGTATTATCGCCAAGGCTCTAAAACGTCTAGCCAGGCAGCCATTTGGGAGAGGGGGTGCCTACCCCGGGATTGTGTGAATGTGTTGCGGTATTGCCTGCTGCCTCCTTCACAGCAGCAAGAAGTTGCCCTGGATGGGGTAGGATTCACACAACCCAAAACTACGTGCTTCAAATGCAACGAGACACCTGCTATGGTACCGTCTCGGCAAAAAATAATGAAATATTCTCCGCTGCAAAGACTAACAAAGGTATTTTATTCAGCCGTTTAAAAGTGATGCATCGTTTTCTCCTCCAGCCTACAAACTAAGTTACTATAAACATGCATAAAACAGGCAATAAAGTCAGATACAAAGAACTTATGACAGATAAATTTGTATCTAAGCAAATATTTTGCCCCAATTTTATCACCAATAACTGTAAACATACAAACATCTAATATCATACATAGCGCATTCTATATAATCACTATGATCTCATATAATTTCTTCTCTGTATATTATACTATTTATACAAGGAATCTTTCTTCTGCTGACAATCTTAGTCGTCATAAATTTTTATTAGAAATACTGTCAAGCAATGTTAACTTTAGAAAACAAATACAGATATTTGCATATCGAATCTTAACTTTTAGTTTCTCTACTATTTCCCCATAGTACAATAAGTAAGATTTCCGTTTCGCCCTAAAATTTGATGATAATTTATCGGAATACATGTAATTTAAAAAAAAATGTTTGTGTGTATGCTTTTGGATCTCAGAGTTAATACCTATTTAAATTCAGTAAGTATATTTCATCCTGTACCTTGTGTCATAGTGGGCTAGAGCGCTATGCTTTGGTTGACTGCCGGGGAATGCACCCGGGATCGACGCTATTCCTGGGGATGCGGATTTTAAATCCTGGGTAGGGGCCGGTGTCCACTCAGCATCGTGAGGAAATTGAGGAACTATGCTAGGTAGTGATTCTTGGTCTAGCAAGTCAACATTCCGGCTGGAGGTGCCGAGATGCTGACCACATCTCCTTCCCCGTATCGGTTGGATGATCGCCGACCTCTGCCTTGCGTATGTGGGCGTGAAGCAAGCAGTCGGATTGGCAAGCTTTGGCTCAGTAAGGGCGGTTGCGCCATGGGTTAACTTTTAAGTGTATTTCCAATATGTGACACAAATATTTTGTCCTGGACTACCGGGCGAGGTTTCCATTTAATAAAAAGTAGGGAGCCTGCCCTTGTATTATCGTAGCTCCTTAAGACTGACGCACTCTGTCTCTCGCCTCAGTCTTCCTTCCGGATACCCAAATTGATGCCGCAGATACAATAGATCAAGACTGGTCACAGGGTTGAATTCCATCCATAGTAATTCTAATCCTAATGCTAAGCAAAATCTTGTTACACCAGAAAAGCGTAGTTCTTGTCAAAGGACAAAATTTATGTCAAATATATTAGTTAACCAATATCCGAGATATACTTTATTTTTTTTAATTGTCAAACTCTTATACTCTTCAGACAGGGTAGCTGCTACTCGTTTTTGTGGTGATGAGGTAAAGGAGAGGAAATTTCAAAACTCTCAGATCGCTTTAAAATCTTGACTATTAATTTCGTACAACAAAATAAGCAAAACTGAATTAAAAGTTCCTCTGTATTAATAAGAATAGGACTTTGTAAAAATATTTTTAAAGGAGTGGATCAAGTCCTGTGAAAATTTCTGGTTAAGTCCCCCTTTTCCCATTGGAAGAAAAACGAACATCATTGGGAGGCTTGAACGTCATGCTTGAAGGAGCCGAGAAGGTTGAAAATGTAAGCGTCTACGTCATCTGCTTACCGCCAACCGACGTACAGCTGGCCAGGGAAAATCCACGGAAAAAAGCCATGGTCTGACTGTGCGGGGTTGAACTTGGAACCTTCCGAATAGAGCCTTTCTTGTCACCATAAACTTCTTTCGCTCCATGATGACACATCCTGTGCTATTACAAACTACCACTTTAAATGTATCGTCTTCCGTGGTCTAAGATTAGCTTGCCAGCCTAGGTCGTAGGATCAGATCTCGCGGAGGGCGATGGGTTCTTTCTTTTCGCTAGTAACAATCCTCAGCATGACTTCTTTCGGAAGGGAAGTAATGGCGGTTGTCCCTTGTGGTAGATTTACAGTATGTAAGAAGCCAAATCCTGAAAAGAGGCCTCTGAGCAAACTCACTCACGCCCGTTATAGAATGGGATGTTGATAGTCCCGCAGTTAAAGAGGGTTCATCAACAAAAACTCTCATTTCAGTAGTAACACGTTTTAGAGAAATGGCTCACGTAGAGGTTACAAATTGCCGCTGCTACTACTATTCTTTTCGTGAGTTTTCGGCCTTGCAAGAGAAGAAATCTGCGATGGTATAGTAAAGGTCTACAGCAGATACAAAAATGTGATGAAAGTGGTCGAGAACTCCATATTTCGCTGGTGCAAATATCTGCAGTGGCCATGCTGACCCCTTTTCTTGCTCAACATGCTCCTCCAGAAACGTGCACCTTGAAGGACCCCAGTATAGGTTTTTTAAGTTAGGTTTATTGCAATCACTTTTGTAGTAGGAGTGTTTACTTCATTAACATCTGTAATAAAATTATGGGCAGATTTTTCATTTTATTCAAGATGTTCACGGTTATTGAAGACCCTATTCCCATTAAAATGCATCATACACATATTCTAAAGTCCTTTGTCTTGAATGTTTATTATGATACAAAGGCAACTTGTAGAGGCATGCTTCCTTGCTATAAACTTGAGCCAGACTATCCATAGCAGCTTTGGGTGACTCCATGTTTAGAAATGTATAGAAAATTTTAAATTGTAATAGTCACCGTAATAGTACAATAAATAAGGATAAGCAGTCATCACCATGTATAAACTCTTAAGCTGCAATGGAACGGTGCTCGCCGGTATGGCCACCAGATGGTAAGGAATACATCTGCTTCCACTGGCATGCCATTTGTAAACAATTCACGGCATGCCAATAGATGGCATGGAGTATCAGTATGCATGGAATTATTTTCTATATGATGCCATCTCTTGTAAACGTATTGTATAGGGTTTAAGGTAATATCTAACCATAAAAATAAGTAAATATGTAGACCACCAAATTAAATTATGCATTTTCGTTAACATAAAATTCAGTTTTCATTAAAGCAGAAATTTCACTGTGTTCTTAGAAATGAAAAGGATGGGAGATAAAATACAAGGGTGAGTCAAATGAAAATCTTAAATATTTTTAAATATTATTTATTGTGCAGAAGTGGTACAAAGATGTATCACTTTTCAACATACTCTCCCCACGCTCAATGCAAGTTCTCCAGCGCTTAGAAAGTGCATAAGTGGCTTTAGAAAAAAAATCTTTTGGTAGTCCACTCAGCCACTCATGCACCGCGTGGCGTACCTCTTCATCGGAACGGAACTTCTTTCCTCCCATTGCGTTTTTGAGTGGTCTAAACATATGGAAATCACTTGTGGCAAGGTCTGGTGAGTATGGTGGATGAAGAAGACACTCAAAATGCAGGTCTGTGATTTTTGTGACTGTTGTACGGGCAGTATGGGGCCTTGCATTGTCATGCTGTAAAAGGACACCTGCGGGCAGCAATCCACGTCGCTCTGATTTGATTGCAGGCCGCAGATGTTTTTTTAGGGAATCTGTGTATAGTGCATTGGTGATAGTGGTCCCTATAGACGTATAATGCTCCAAAATAACGCCGTTTTTGTCCCAAAAGAGAGTCAGCATAACCTTCCCTGCTAGTGGTTCTGTTCGAAACTTCTTTGATTTTGGTGATGAGGGATGGTGCCACTCCTTGCTCACTCTCTTCGTTTCCGGTTGGTGGAAGGGAGCCCAGGTTCCGATTCTTGCAAGGAAGCCATTGTCTTCCCGTTTAAAGTGCCGAAGAAGTTCTTCGCAAGCATCAACAACGTTCTCTCATTTAAGGAGTCAGCTACCGTGGCACCCATCTTGCAGAAACTTTGAGAAACTGGAGCGCTTCAAGCACAATGTGGTGTGCTGACCCATAACTAATCTATAAACATGCTGCAGTATCGTTCAATGTCAGTCGGCGGTTTTCCTTCATTATGGCTTCAATTGCTGCAATGTTCTGTGGAGTCACAACCCGTTGTGCCTGACCTGGACCGTAGAGCATATTCCACTGAAGTCACACCACTTGTGAACTTCCTACTCCATTCGTAAACTTGCTGCTGTGACGAACATGCATCACCGTACTGAACCTTCATTCGTCGATGAATTTCAATAGGTGTCACACATTCACTAGAAAGCTGTTCTTCCCAAGCCATTCTGCACGGTGTTTGTAGCACACTTACCAACTTACATGATAACGGCGCGAAATTTCAATTTGTTATTAGAAATTTAAGGTTTTCATTTGACTTACACTCGTATATCTGTCTCATAACTCTTACGAAGGAACCAACCCCGCCAAAACATCTCTTAGAATTCATCACTAAATTATTTGGGGCTAAGAAATGTTTGAAATTTGAACTAGTCTAGATAGAACGCTTAAAGCTTAAGTACAGGTAAGTTTAAGTGATCGTGCTTAAATTTTTACACATAGGTAGCTTTGTGTCGCAATCATTAGCCTCACAATGATCGTAATTCAGCGTCTGAATTTATTCAAAGAAACCAAAAACAAGCTGCATACAGCAATAAAGTGCTTCCTAACAATAAATCACTGTTGATTTTTGATATGGGAACGTTATAAGTCCTTCTTTCTACTTTTGTAGTATACATGACAGTACTAAATTTACTGTAATTGTTGTTCTGGACGCTGTATTTTTAATAAAAGTTCACGTTGTCTTTCTGCACAGCCTCTATTTTGAATAACCCAAATATAAAAGAAGACGAAAGTTTCTTCAGAAAATGCTGACTTGAAATCATAACCAGTGATTTAAACGTGATGTAGTGTTCCGACTTCACTTCGAATAACGGTTTATTTACTGTTGCTGCTCAGTTTTTGTCCCCTTTGCTCACACACACAGACACTCGCACGCACACACAGACATACCAGAGCTTGGAGCATAAAATAAACTTGTGCGAGGGGGCAATATATACAATCCTCCAAATCTCCGAAGTTTTGGAAACTTGGGGCTTTAAATGGGTCGTTTCTTGGTCCCGAGGGAAGTTGTTCCGGCAGTAGTGAATTGTGGGAAAACAAGATAGGGAGCAATTCAGGGAATGTGTGCTTACTCGCGATAACGGAACTTTTGCAACGCCGGATTTAAAGTGATTGATAATATCGAAAATGTAACGCACCGCCCAACTGCCATTAACCCACGGAAATCGCTAGCTGATTTCACCCCCTCCCTATCCCACTTCCTCCTGGCAACCAAACTGTATGTTTCGCTTTCAGCAATCTACAACTTTTACTATCCTTTTTAATTTTTGTGACTTAATTTTAAAATTTATAATTAACATTTAATGTTCTGTTCTTTGCGATAACCCGCAGAATTTTAACCAAAAGGAGCTTAAACGATTATATTGTTGTTTTCAATGGTAGTTTATGTCATGATATGCTATTAAAAGATAAACAATGAATGTGCAATTTAAAAAAAAATCACCCCTTGTCCGGCTACGCTACTTCCAAGTGTTCTTCCGCAAAATTATGCTTCAGGTGCCTTTTTCACTTTTATTCTAATTTTGCTTCCACAATTTTGCGGAAGAGGTCCTATACAAAGCCACCGGAAAAATATTTAACATAAAATTTAAGATTATACCTAAGCTCACAGTTTTGCTATATTGTCTTTCCCTAACATTTCCTTAAGCAAAGAGTTTCGCTAGCTATTTACTGAAAATTCAACATATAAATTAAACTTATATATAAATAACGTTACTAATTCAGATTAATATCTGAGAAAATAAACAATAAAAGAGTTGAAATTATTTGTCGAATACAAGACCATGCATGCTTAAAACGCGCCTGACGTAAAGATAGAATTAGGTATTTGAGTTCTTCTAAATATTATAAACCGTATACCGTTTTAAACGCTATGGAATGTTTACAGAAAGTTAGTTTAGTAATTCTTACTATCCATTGATTTTAATTGCCTTACTTTTGGTTTACTGTAATATAGTTTACCTTTATATACCAGAGAAACCACAAAAAATACTCTCGGCTCCCCTTATTCCTAGAGACAAAGAAATGCTACACAAGGGTCCATCAGCGACCATTAAAACCTTCAGAAATTAGCTGTCTACAGCAAAGAATCCCGAAAAGGACCCTGGAATCTTTTCCAAAGACATTTACACATATTTTATCTCAACACAAAAGCAACAATCTTCCCGCTTAATGAGTATACACGACACTCCACGGCCATATCAATAATTAATTCAAACCATTACATCGTCCCATTTCCACTTGTTTTTCTGAAAAGGGAGGAGGAGGAGAAGAAGAAAGCCTGACCAGTGCAACCCCAACCCCTCAGATATCCAATACCATTAAATGTTAGAGGGAAGCTGTTACATAGAAATTTATTTACCGTTAACGACTCCATTTAGGGTATAATAAACCAGTCCAAGTGGTGGAGAGCAAAGGCAGCGCAGGAAAGAGGAGGGGAAAGAGGTGGAGCTGGGAAGGGTGGACCACTACATCAACTAAATCTTAAGGTAGCCGACCAACCCCTTTCTAAAGGTGTGCTCCCCATGTTGCATTCCCCAGCCCCTACTGCTTTTCCCGTGGAACTTTTCTGAGAGATCGTATAAATGTAAATACGTATCTCAACTTCAGATCAACGTAAATCGTTTATAGTGTCCCTAGCACCTACCTATGATAGGTAAGAGAAAAGCTATTGTATTGAACAAAAAAATTTGATGTCAAGATTTCAGCGAAAATACATGCTTTGAGACGCCCTGCAATCAAAAAGGGCAGCTTCAGAGTCCGCGTGTGCGTGTGCATGTGTGTGTGTCTTAAATAACCTAACTTAATACTAAGTTATATACTTTGCATTTAGTATCTTATCCCAAAAACGTGTCAGGAAGATTTTCAAATAAATTTCCCCACTACAATCTACAACTTACACGGAACATTTAATAGAATTTATTTACCTTTTCAGCTATAGCTCTAACCATTTCATAAAACTACCATACGTCTGAGGTAATTAAGTGATAGATAAAAGTATATCTTGAAGGTTAATGGAATTATTGAGTAACTCGCAATTCTTATAGTCATTGTTCATTAAAAATATGAGTCTCGCTAAAGGAAACTATTTACATGACATAAATTTGTTGTGAAGTTGGCCGTTTCTAAGGATCCTGTTCACCAGGCTTAATTTTTAAATACTTTACACATTTATATAGGGAAACTCGTTTATTTTTCTTTATTCTCGTTGCTATGCCGTAAAATTTCATAGTCACACGCTCTTTAGAAATCTGACTTGCTTCACCACTGGGCCCTTCAAAAAGACTGTAAATTTGAATCCAAAATTTCTCTGGACTGACAAATAGATAGAATAAGTTTTTCCAAGAATAGTTTTAAGGAGAACTGGGCAAAAAATGTCATGCGTATGCAATACATTGGATTTTTAGCCTTGAATTTTTGAGGTGCTGCCCCAAAAATTGCCTTATTAATCAATGCCTTATTAATTTTGTTATATAGTTGACATTAAATATTAATTAACAATAAATAATTGTTCATGCATAAACCTTTCTAATCGTTTTTGCATAAAAAATATATGTTCCACTTTATTCAGCACTTTATGGAATCAGTAAGTTTAAAAGGTTCTAAATTAGAGAAAAATAATTACTATAACGCAAGAAAAGAATAATTAAGAAAAATAAAATATTTATAGCTGGAGATTAGTTTTCATCTGCAGCAAAGCTACATTAAAAGGCAATGTTCATTTTTAGGTTATCAAATTGGAAGTCTCTTATGTTGTAAGACAGATTGTCCTTATATCTAGAGAAACTACGTTATGCATCACACGAGGTTATAGGTGCATATTTGAGGTAAGTTAATCCATTTGGGTAAAATGCCGGTTCAGAATCTGCAAACTTTGCTTCAAATCCACAAAGAATGTCAGTGATTTTGGAAACGATGGTATAACTGTATTAGACACCAACAGTTTTTTCAGCTTTGCAGTAATTTATTCAGCCAATTTGCTTTTTGTTCTCTTTAATTAACTTTCAATTTCTTTCACAATTTTTAATGAATCACTAAGAGAAATTCCTGCAGTTTCTAGGCGAATAATCGGACCTATATTCGACCGAAGTTCGATTTTATATAAGCTAAATTTTCTGCCAAGTTCGATGAAGAAAGTGCATCTTGCAAAACCTTAATGGATGACGAATCAGAATAATGAAAATCTTGAACTACTTTTTCTAAAGAATTATAATTGGTTTATTTCTAATTGGTTGCTGACTACACTTTAATAATCCCCAAAATACCTGTGACTTTATCATGGAAAAAGCATAAATGTGACCAACAATCTGAAAGAGTAAGAATGTGAGTTTTAAGACACAGTAAATGACATATTAATTATAAGGTACTTCATGCAACTGCATGCTTCACTACTGATCATTTGAACTTGTCGTTACATTTGAAGATAATTTCTTAACGACTATGATTTCTTTTTTCCGGAAAACACTGATGGTAAAGTGTCCTAAAATGTTTTTGAGTTTTAGCCCTTTTCTCAAGCAGTAATTTTGAGAGCCTGTGCAGTATAAGATTCAGTTGTCTTGGTGAAGCAAAGTTAACCAAAGTGAACTACTTTTCGATACTGATCTTAAAAGCCATTACCTTTGTTTTTATATAGAAGGCCCTGTTGTCTAGTCTGCACTAATTTATATACTGAAATGTAAAATTGTTAAAGAATATTAAATTATCTAGTTATCAGTATATTATTATAATTATAATTATAATTATTATTATTATTATTATTATTATTATTATTATTATTATTATTATTATTATTATTATTATTATTATTATTATTATTATTGTTGTTGTTGTTGTTGTTGTTGTTGTTGTTGTTGTTGTTGTTATTGTTATTGTTATTGTTATTATTATTAGTATTATTATTATCATCATGATCATTATTATCACCATTACTTAATTTTATTGGATAATAAGGCAACAATTTTCACGCCTATAACGTACAATACCTGAGCATATACCTAAATATTGTGACAGTCTTGCCCGCCTCGGTAGCGTAGATGGTAGCATGTCTGCCTCACGTTCAAGAGTTCCCGAGTTCGAATCTCGGTCAGGGTGAGTTACCTGGATAAGGCTTTACCCGGGGTTTTCCCTGATCCTGATAGACGAATGTCGGGTAACTCTAAGCTCCATGGACCCCGGACGCATTGAGCATCATTCCAACCATTTCATTCCTCGTCCGATATGACTAAATGTTGGAGGACGTTAATTACAGAAAAAAAAAAAAAAAAGAGAATTGTGGCAGTCTACCTTTCGCGTGCACCATAGCTGGCAGTAACTAGGTAAGTTATACAACGAAGGAGAAATCTCGCTCACTGCAGCCTATAGTTATTCTGGCTAGCACTCCCTAGGGCCCGCCTCGGTAACGTGGTGGTAGCATGTCTACCTCACGTTCAAAAGGTCTTGAGTTCGAATCTTGGTCAGGGTGAGTTACCTACCTGGAGAAGAATTTTTCCGGTTTTTCCCATATCCTGAAAGACGAATTTCGGGAAACTCTAAGCTCCATGGATCCTGGACTCATTTGAGTATCCTTTCACCCAATTCATTCATCGTCCGATATGACTTAACGTGGAGGACCTAAAATACAACAACAAAATCCTTAGGAGGAACGGATGAAACGAAGAAACTACAGGAGGCTAAAGAGCAAGGGTAGCTGGGCCACTATGACGTACGGAAGTCTTAATATTTCTAGGTTCGAAGGCCTTTCCAGTGCTACAGCTGCCTAGAGAGCGATTAACGATCTGTCCACCAAGCAACCCTCTACTATTCAGGGGAAGTATTTTTCCTTTGAAGAATCAACCTTGCCATCTGTCCTGCGTCACCTCACACCACACGCAATTTAGAAGTATAACTGCATAATTAGGAAGGAAGAGGGTGAAAGAAAAGCGATGGAAAGTTCCCGTGGTAGATGAGAAGCCACCCCAAAATGTGTCTATTAACCATATGAGACCATGAAAAATCAAAGGTCACTGTCGTAGGTCGACGGAAATAAATATCTACTTAGTAACGCTCAATATTCTATCTTGCAACAGGAGGCTTCTGCCTCAGCTTGAACTGCTTATTTAGGTGTTGTAACAAAGAATATTCATATTATCAAAAGAGAATAGCATAAAGAGATTTTCAATAACATTGTAAAAACAAGTACATACAAAATTATTCTTGAGCACTAGCTTAATGTATTCTCATGTCAGTAATTTGACAAGGAATAAACAATAAGAAAATAAATAAATATACAAATAAAATTATTCACATCTCCCGCACTCAGAGCAACTTTTTAATGTTTACATGGATTAAAAAATGCATACTTAGCAGCATGTTAAAGCTATAATGAAAAAATAAGAAAGTATTCATTATTTTCCTGAAACTATGTTGTTAATAATTTCCTTAACCTTTCGATTACAACTGTGACGATTAGCTTTAGATACTGTTCGGCAGAATTTTGTTTTAAAATTAAAACCGTATTGGTTTATAAATTCCTTTAAGCAGCAATAAACTTGAAGGATTTCCCAAAGGCTGCAGACATAATCTTCAGATTGACTGACCCTTGACCGTTATTGACAGTTAAAAGCCTGGAAACATTAATTTTTTCCCTTTTAGAAGCGGTCAGTAACTCAAATAGGTTTCTAAGCATTCTTCTATTCTTAACAGATATATAAAATTTCATTATACATTTGGATACAAAAACAAAGCCTATGTCTTCCTTTTGAGTATAAGTACCTTTTAAAATGCAACAATAAGAAGCATACTCTCTGAAATCGTTAATTCCATCCACGAACAAATTTTTGACAAAGATTTGCAACAGATTATATTTACATTTTTCCGTTTATTAAGTTGTTTTCACCTCTTAATGGATTCTATTTATAAAAAATAATTCATAATGGACAGGGCTTGAGGATATTGCCAAAAAATATACATTTTATTTTCCGTATAGGTATCTCATGAATATTGTAATTTTATAAAAATTAAAAACATGAGTCAGTTGGAGAATTTAATGTCATGTTGGCACGTTAGCCATATTAGCTCAAATGGTTAGAGCGGCTGGACGGAAACCAGAAGATCCGTGGTTCAAATCCCGGCTATGGCATTGAATTTTTCAGTCTGGCCCTACCCTTTCATAGTGCGTCCTGCACACGGCTAGTGTGAAAGAACAATTAATTTCCTTTATAAAAATCGTTATACGTTTCTGAAAAAATAAAATTTTTTCTCACCAAATTAAATTTTTACTTTCACGAGAGTATAATTCTCGATTGTTCTTTTCTTTTTTTTTTTAAATGTTTCGTGTCGTATGCTTGGAAGAAGCTAACGTAAGTGTACTGTTTGCTATTTAACCAAATTTTCGTTTTTGAGCTAAGCTGATTCTAAAATTGCTTTTGGATGACTGCCCCTGGAAATCTCAAAATATGCATTTTTGTTTAAATCTCTGTATCGGATATAATACTTTCACTTAATATAAGTGCGAATGGAGAAAGTACAAAGATGTATAACGAAAATGAACACTTTCGTGGTATAAAGTGAGGCACTTTGTTCACTCTTGCACGATAAAGGAAGCGTTTACCTCTCCCCATGGACAAGCACCATGACGGAAACGGCCATCGGATAGAGGTAACTACAACCCTCCCGGTGACGTATGACTTGCTTTTGTTCCATGACATCTTAATCTATCCCTTTCTAGACGACCGGACTTGGGCGTTATTAATTACCTACCGGTATAACGAGCCACTCATCCTTCCTCGGGTTTGTAATGCAAGGCGCCGTAGGAGAGCACCAGCTGTCATGAATCACCAAGGCGGAGGGGGTGAAAATCTTGATCGTGATTGGTTGTTGAACATTACAGCGACGCTATAGGCAGGGTTTAAAATTAAAGCAATGGGGTGTGAACCGTAGAAAATGTAGTCGTGGGATTAATAACGAGAATGTACATGTTATAGGATTTGAATTCGCAACGTGCACCTGAGAGCTGCGGTTGGGAATCCACTGATGAGTATCAAATTACAGAACAGTTGCATGTATCGCACTTATGTTAATTTCTTTGTTATTAGTAGCGGCAGCTGCTCTGGTGGTGAATTATGAAACTTTCGTCTAGGAGTGAGAATGGGTAAAACCAATTAAGTTGCTTCTGTTGAGTATACACCTGTGTAGGTATATGAGTACAAAATATGTACATAAGTCAAAATCGAAAAGTTGTTAAATACCAAAACTGGCATTTAGCATCTTGGAGCGTAGATGGTAGCTCGTCTGCCCCACGTTCAAGAGTCCCGAGTTCGACTCTCGGTCGGGTGAGTCATCTGGCTAAGGTTTTTCCCCCGAGTTTTCCCTTATCCTGAAAGATGACTGTCGGGTAACTCTAAACTCCATGGAACCTCGGGCTCATTTGAGCATCTTTTCACCGATTTTATTCATCATCTGATATCACTTAACTTGGAGGATGTAAATTACAATAAATACACAAATAAATAAAAAGATAAAAACCAAGAAATAAAAAAATATAAAAATTAATATGTTAAATTTAATGGCAATAACATCTGAACCCTCATAATTCTGAATATGATTATCTATCTGCTATACAATAATAGAGATATTATTAAAGCTTTCTTATTACTTTGAATTTTCTATTTCTTAAACTTTCCTGCAATGTAAATCCATCATTTGTTTCCCCCTCCCTCATCGTCATGCAAAAAGTATGGGTTTTTAAAGCTTTCACATAGTGATACACTCTTAAAAACCTGGCTGTCGCTTTACTTCATTACTTACATAAACATGCAGAACGTGAAAACTGAAAAGTGTTCTGGTTTGACAAGAAGTAGCTGGAATAAGTTTTTGAAGAATATTTTGTAAAAGAATAAGTAGAAAAAAAAGTCAATGTAACACATTGCGTTTTTTTAAATATTTAGCTACTTATGAGGAAATGCTTTTCCCTTGGTTTGGTTTAACAAATAAGATACCCTTTTTAAGTGGTAATTCGCTATTCGTATTTTCTCGTGGTCATGAAAAGAGTACACAATTTCAATTAACCTAGTAGCCCACCTTTTGCAACTCTGACAATAATGATGCCTACTGCATCCTTTTTAAATCTAGAAAGGAATATGTAAATCAGTAATGAAAGTATACTGCAATTTCACAACAAAGAGAAGAATCAGCACACTTGAAACGATGTGCGTTTTACCACTTCTACTACGAAACTAGTAGAAAATAGAGCACCTTTTATGTACTGCATAGACGTTGGTTCTATTAAAATCGTTCCATTTATTTATTTATTATCCAATGCTATGTTTATTTTAATACTCTCTGAATACCCACCCCCTTCCAATTTTAGTTGGTTCACTATGCATTTTGTATAGTAAAAATATTGGAATAAAAGTATGATCGCATGCTCCATACCTTTTCTCTAAAAGACCTTATTGAGAGAGAAAGTATTTATTTCACCCAAAAATGCTCCACCGAGGTTTCACCGAAAATATACGTTTAGGAGTCCCTAAATATAAAATAGCTTTTATAGAAAAGCGAGCATCAAAACCTAAAACCATCAAAACACGACCCTCAAATAGGACGAGAGGCATAGTAACCAGGTCTTATGGCTCCTCCACTTCCTGTAGACACACACCTCATAAACCCAAACCACTCTTGACAAAGGAGTGGGGCAGGAGTGTCATGTTTTTTAAAAAGCTATAAGTCCAAGGATACAGCACGAAGATTTTTAAGAAAATCTCGCCACCCTAAGTTACCTTCTGATGGAAAATACTTAAAAATTGTGATTTTTTTGTAACGATTTTGGTTAAAATATTACGTTTAAGGTGACAGCTGAAATATGCCTCATATCTTGAATTTTTTGGAAATAGATTCTCAAGTCCTCTTCATTTTGAATGGCTTGGGCAACAAATTAACCATAACATATAGACAAAGTGCTGCTGTACCAAAATAAGTCTGTCCCTATTAGAATACCATGTATTCTTTTGAAACAGCGTGCAAAGGAGACACAAAATGTATCCCTGTTTTGTTCTTTGATCTGCCTGTCGTCCAAGGATCTCGTATACTTTCAGCACTGTGTCGCCGTAAATTCAGACTACCCGCAATACACAGCGCGGGTGGAGTGGGAAAATAAGTGATTGACACCACGGGTCAGAAATTGGCAGGCTTGTCACCGTCATCTTCACTCCATGGATTAGACATATCGTCTGTTACGTTTTTCACAGTAAGTCCATCTCTTCTGCGGTCTGCCTGCATCTCTTCTCCCTGCTCGTTTATAATGTAATGATAGTGATTAGTCTTCATAGTCCATCCTTTCTACGTTTAACAACCAGCTCTTTGTGTAGTGTTTTGTTTATTCATTTACAGATTTCACAGACAGCTCTGTTGTTATTTCGGCATTATGTGGTCCAGTTTCCTTCATCCCTTAGTTCTTGTCACGAAGGCAGACTTGTTTAAAAGGTCTATTCAAGAAGCAGAAGCATAGTTGGCCATTCATTATCTATATGGAAAGATGCACTAATTGCTCTGATGTGAAAATAGGTATGTCCTATCTATAAATTTGAAGAAAATCTGACATATTTTAACAAATACACACAAAGAGACCGTTCTCTAAAAGTGTTTCCTTTTTATAATGTTATTATGTGTTTTAAAGATATCTTCCTTTAAAACTTTTCTTTGATAATCTGTTTTCTTTTTATAATGGAGATAAAAACTGTAGAAATACCTTTCTCATATATTTCACACTGAGATTGGAACACTGCAGTAGGGTTAAGCGATAGTCGAATATTTTAAGAGTGGTATGGCTTTGAAATTCAGTTTCTCTTAGCATGAGAGGGAAAAATAACAATAGAAAACAAAGAATTTCCAATTTGAGAAAAACAGAAGTATTTTAAATTTTTATTGAAACCACAGGAATGTCTGGGAAATGTTGAAACATCCCACTCTCAAAATATGAACTGACCTAAATTATGTGTTTTAAAGATATCTTCCTTTAAAACTTTTCATTTGACATAAAATATATCATTTTAATCAATGTCATTAAACATTTGTGAGAAAATTAAAACTTTCCCATGAAAAGTGTAGTGTGTTATTCAGCCACCTTTTAATTTTTTAATTACAGTGTTTACAGACTAATAAATGTGTTGTCTAAACATAATAATTTTGGACTCAGGGAAACTGAAACAATGCTATAAATGGCTGGCCCCGTAGCTCAGTCGGAATAGCACTTGCCTTTTGTGCTAGGGGTCCCGGGTTCGATTCCCGGCGGTGGGGGTGGGGATTTTTCTCCGACCAAGATAATTCCCCATCTTCCCCAGAGTCTGGAAGTATGAATGAGAGTGTGAATGTGTGCGTGATGTAATGATAAAAAACCCAAAGATAAGGAGGTAACACCTTCAGTATGTTCCAAAGGAGAACGGCCGCCGATATGACCATAGTAGTTAAAGGCGGGGTATAAATGGAACAAGAAAAAAGAAAAAAAAAATGCTATAAATGTTTAGCCGGAATGTAATGTCTTCTCTGCCTATTATTTAGGTGGTACAGACGGTTTATTTTTTATTGTTATTATTTTATTATCCATTTTTTGTAATAATTGTGATCCCTAGCTCCAAAGTCATAAAGAAAAAAAAACACGATGATTTATATGTATTTTTGCTAATTGTTATTTTATTGAGCAACTGTTCAGTAATCATAGTTTTCCACGTGTCGGGACCCCATTTTGAGAATCATTATTATCCAGTGACGGTAAATTTCTAAGCTTCGCACCCACTCTGCAAAGGCGTGTGCCAAAAGATTACGTTTGCAGCAGAGAGACGTGCGTACACCACAAGGCATATCTTATGTGGTTTTAAATTGGCTTCTTACATCGCAATGCTAACTTATGCAAAGGAAATGCACAGTCGTACTTTTACGTGAGTGGCAATGCAAATGTGTTGTTTTAATTCCAGAGTGTATTCGAGATGGAAATTAGCCGAGGTAATTGCCACAACTGCGGTTCCTTAGAGCAAGACGCTGCGCTAATATCCAGGAAGATAGGTGAGCTCGCATCCGCAACTAGGATATATATACGATAACGAAATTTAATTTAAGATATAATTTACTGTGTTAATTAAAACGGTTGTTTAATTAGAGAATGGTGCTCCGAACAGGAGGTGCGCCTGAGGGGGTGGAAGGCAAGGAGGATGTTAAGCTAAGGTTTGCTCATGGGCGTAAGTTTTCACAAAGTTTAGTCTGGAGAGCGGTACAGTGCGGTGAAAACATTCTGTGCCAAATGCAACTTCCTCAGAGTAACTTGGCACCAACTTTGGACGTTCCCGCTGTCTTGAGTCTGGTAACATCTGGTGTCCTTCCACAAAGTTCTAGTCAAGAAATAAGGCAGTAAAGAGAAAGAAGTGCTCTTCCGAATGGCCTTAATGTAAAACTAACGAGAATATGATTTAAGAGAATCAGAAAAAGTAATATGTGCATTGGGATCTGAAACTTATTTATAGGAAGATATTTAAACGGCAGTAGCTTAGCCTATTGTTCAATAAGTTCGTAAATTTGGGATTTGGAAACCCTTTAATGGTGTATGTTATAATACATTCTCAAACCAGTGTATTGGTAACACTCCAAGCGACGTGATTTTAATATCACTTAAGATAAATTTTCTATGATTATGTTTAGATCAAAATAGGTTTTATCATCTGCAATTATCGTAATAAACCCAAAATGAACGTGATTTAGCAATGTATGAAATGGTGAATGTATTATCAAGGGATACTTAAATATTTACTAACTGCTAAGTAAAACTGACAGCTGCTAGAAAATCTGAAGTGGTGCATTTATAGGGCTTGTCTTAGGGGTGTAAGTGTAGATATTTGGGATAGTAGCTCAACATAATGTAACGAACAACATTATATTAAAAAGAAGAATTGTTTTGAATAATAATAATTTTATTTCCTAGGAATATTATTTTAAGTTGGTTAATAGTCCCAAGTAAACAAGACGGCTTAAGCCATACGTGTTTATTTTGATCGATCGCGCGATTGTTGCGATGGGTAAAGTGGAGAGGGCAGTTCTCGTAATAACGGACATCGAGGTCACTCACACAAAACCAAACAAAGTAGTGGAATCGGTCACTGTTTTTATGTACCCAAATATTAATTTCATAATAGAGGAAATTATGTTAGAAATTTAGATACACTTAATTGTGGATTCAGTGGTCAGTTAATTTAATATGTAACATTCGAAAACTGACGAAAGCTGATTCCAGACCAACAAGGTAGGTACCTACCTGAAGTGTGTATTGGAGAAGCAAAGCCAATGGTCCTTACTGACAAGCAGTCTTCATTTTGTTGAGCAGTTCAGCCGGTAGAAAAACTCATGTGGCAAATTTTATAACTTATCTGGAGAAAATCAACTGACATAAGCTACCAATTATTAGGCTTGATACATCTAACATCCTGTATATCCTAGTACTCCAACGCAAATTACTTTTCTATTAAAATTTTGTAATTCGTGGCATTTCTTTTGACTCGAAATGATTCCAGACTTAGGGATAAGTCACTGACATACAGTATGCCGAAATAACATTGAATTTTTCTTCTGAATGCAAGCATTACAGATTTTCCATCATGTGCATCAAATGGAGCACTTACAGATACAGTGTTTGGAAAGCATTTAACGCTGTGAAAAATAGTTTGGTGTAAGTTTAGTAATTTAAAAGCTCTGGATGTTTCCTCAAGTAATATTCTCTCTTTGTCTTTGGACTTAATAATTATAAAGCATTATACAATACTCAAATCAGTGTAAACGGGCTCCGCAAATAAAGCTTCGTTTGAAATGTTTTAACAGTGTTTAAATAGCGCTTTAGTTATACTGTTGATGCAAACACATATTTCTCAAAGTGCTTTTGTGTGTGTATTTTAAGCGAAAACTCGTACAAAAACATTTTCTGTTTTCACTCGTGTTCTCAGAACACAATTCTCCAGTGAAGGATTGATATTGAATTTTTGGTTAAAAATCTATAGCATGTAGGTAATAAAGACGAAAGAAACCGCCAACTGGTACTTTAAAGTACCACACTCCGGACTGCGTACAACGTTCTGTTCCGGGTAATTCCATGAAAGACTCGGGCAGAAATGATATTTTTATGGTTTTACTTTTTCAGATAGATTATGAGTTATAAAACTAAGGGGAAGGGTCCATCGTGCATTTAGACCATCCCACAGGAGGAAGAGATGAAGTGAAAGAACTACAGGAGCCTAGATTCACAGAGGCACACACATTTTTAACTCTAAAGGTAGTTTTCACTGCTGTAACTGCCTGAAGGGAACAATGTACCACCTGCCCATAAGCAGCTCTATAATGCCCATGGTTTCCTTTGACTAAGCATCCTCAGAATCTGTCCAGAAAATTAAAATTTAATTTTTAATTAAATAATTAATTTTAATTAATTTTTATTTGAGGACGCTCTTTAAGTGCTCAGGGGTAGCCACTGTGATACGCTACGAAGCGCCAGTGCACATGAAAGATGAGAAGGAAACGGACAGAAAGGAAACTGGTGGAAATAAAATGACAATAGAGGAGAAATCACTAGCGCTCGTCTGCCGACCATGGGAATCCACCAAACAATCCAAGGTCAGAATTGGTGCCTGATAATCGAATGCAAGGCCTCCTGAATGTTCATTTCCGCGGAGCCATTTCGCAGGATTGGCTTTTGTTTTCCTTGTTTTCCTCACAGATGCCATATACTCAAATTTACTAAAACAACTTGAATAGTTCCAAAGTTAAAAAAGGAAAAAAAGAAGAAGAAGAAGAAGAGGAAGAAGGAAGAAGGAAGAAAGAAAGAAAGAAAGAAAGAAAGAAAGAAAGAAAGAAAGAAAGAAAGAAAGAAAGAAACAAAGTAGAAAATTTTCGTGCATTGACAAGTACCTGTTTAGTAAAGGACAATTGAAATGAGGCATACACCGTTGTGAAATAAATATTAAGTGTTTCCCATAAAACTAAAATGCGCTTTCTCATATAACTTGCAGGCCGAGCCGTGTCCGAGTGGTTAGACCGCTTGCGTCTCACCAAAGCGGCCCAGGTTCTTCTACCAGACGACCTCAAAGTGAGATATGTGGTGGACAAGCCGGCGCTGGGGCGGATTTTCTCCGGTATCTCCGGTTTACCCCGCCATCTTTTCCCACCGGTGCTCGATCTTCAATCCATGTGTCATCAGTGTCACCCACTTGGTGCCGCATGTAGTAAAGGCGGGCATTAAAATCTGCACATTCATTCATTCATATAGCAGCTAAATTGTTCCAATTTTTCCAGTATCGTTAGTTTACCCTTGTAATTTAATGTTTTATAAAATATATAAAAGTAATTTAAACGCAATGAGTGTTCAGCATTAAAGTCGAAGTTATTTTCGATTTTATGCTTATACTTATCCACAACTACCTTTGCCCAACTCGGTAGCGTAGATGGTAGCGTGTCTGACTTACGTTGAAGAGGTCCGGAGTTCGAATCTCGGTCAGGGTGAGTTACCTGGATAAGGTTTTTCCGGGGTTTTCCCTTATCCTTCAAGACAAATGTCGGGTAACTGTAAGCTCCATGGACCGTGGACTCATTTGAGCATCATTTCACCCAGTTCATTCACCGTCCGATATGACTTAACGTTGGAGAACGTAAAATTACAAAGTACTACCTGTCTACTTAATTTATGTACACACTTTTGTGTGTGTGTGTGTGTGTGTGTGTGTGTGTGTGTGTGTGTGTGTGTGTGTGTTTGTGTGTGGTGGGTGTGGGGGGGTAGATTACCCAAACAGTTATCTCATTCTGTTCCTTCAGAATTTTTAGAACAAATTGGCAAGTGCTAGTTAACACAAATTGCCTGTTTCAGCTGTATGTATTAATTTAAATATCCTTTTCTCCATAAACATAACCTTTCTTAACTGGAACCATACTTTTGCTAGCTTTTATAGAAATTAAGAATTTTTTAAGAATTGTTCTAAGAGGCGAAGAAGAGAACTTTTCGTTACATCAATTTTTTTGTATATGTGGAGCAATTTCTTTTGCCTCGATATAAGATTTTGATTGCTTGCTGTAATCATTTGAGGTGAGGTTCTTTACAAGAAATAAATGTGAAAGCGAAGTTCTCAAGATGTTCCTTTTGGTCCTGCTCTTAATCGTTTAATCTACTACTAGCTGCCGTAGTGATGAGTTATGGAATCTTTCTCGGGTGTGCGTCAGTGGAAGTGAAAATAGATATACTGGCTAAGATGAACTGATAAGTTTAATGGAGGCTAATCAGTTTGATTTGATGCTATTTTAGTGAAGAATTAAACCATTCTTAAATGTTACCACTATACAATTGCAATATATCTCTACTAACTTATGAACTATCTATTAATATACTGTTTAAAATAACTGTGCGTATAATAACAATGGAAAACGTAAGTTGCAACTGTTTAAACTTAGGTGATTAAGTATAAATAAGAACTATTCTATGGTAAATATGTAGGAAGTAAAGGTAAATACTAAGCCAACAGGTTAATGTAATTTTAAACGTAAGAATGGTAAGCAGCAATTTGTTTGACTTCTTTTTGTTTTTATTTTCTCTTCAGAAATTTTCTCAAATTTATTTTGATTATTTTTATGCAGAAATTCAATTCCTTTAGGGATTTGAAATGCAGCTCTACCGGTGCTTCTCTTAAACTTGTCAAATTCGTATACAGAATCTGCAGATGCAGAATGTGTTTTTAGGTTTTTCTCTTCTGTTGTGCATTACCTCAAAAAAATAAAAAAATAAAAATAAAAAAAGGTCTCTAGACTTTGCTTAAAATGTTTGAATCTCTTATGCGCAGCACATCAGTTTTAGCACTTAATTTTTATTTATTTGCTATCTTACTTGAACGATCCCAAATAAAACTGACGATTTATTAAATATATTTGAGCAGTTACTTTTATCATCAAAATATCGATATATTCTATAATGCTTTTATTTTTATAAAATAGAAGCAACTGAAATGACTCAAGCTGATCAGCTGATTTCAGATATAGCTCTCCAAAATTTCATAATTTATACAATAAGCAATTATTTTAAAAAATGCCCTTCCCATTGTACTAAGATATAAAAATGGGTTAACTCTATTCAGAGGACACTTCCAGGGATTAACTTAACCTTACAAAGTTTTAAGCAAAGCAGTTAGAAATTTCGATATTTTAGAAAGCCGTGTTTATGTATAGGGACGGCGTTCTCCTTCACTAGCAATTTTTCATTATTTTAAGGATTCATTGGAACCAGGACTAACTAGCACCGTTAGTTGCCTCATTCTTTCTCATTAAGGTTTAGGGGAAAAGGTAATGTTATCTTAAAGGGGATTAATTCTATGTTCAAAGACAAACGGAAAGTTTTCATAAATTTAATTCAGCAAAAATGCAGCCAGATGTCTCTGAGATTCGCATTCGAGCCATCCCATCTCCAACTCTGTCGAAGAATGGGGTCTGAAGATCAATAAAACTAAATTTAAGATCATTGTGGTAAAAAAGGTGTACAAACTAAAATGAGAAGAAAATGGTAGGTAGTTGGAAGGTTCAGAAGTTATGTAATTAAGTTGTGTATGCTAAATATTGTAATATGGAATAGGAAATACTACACCAGCAGTACTATATTCTTGTCTTCTTTAGCAAAGCTGTGGAGCTTCTACAACAATAAATCTTCACCTACCCTTAAGGTGTACCATTTTCTAATTGTTTTGATCTAATTAAAGGCATTTTTGTTGTCGATTACATAAAATTTCGTACAGTAGAAGAGAGAACATACTTATGGCAATGATTTTCGAAGTTGCGAATGTCGAGTGACTGTACTGAACGTGAAGAAAGCGTCGGAGTTGAGGAAATAAGAGAGGGTTGGATGAGTTGAGGTTTTGCAAAGTGGAAGTTTTGGGTGGAAGAGAAGGTTTTGGGTTAGGAAGAAGCGGAGTGCGCGAGGTGAGATGGGAAGGGGTGGTGGGTGGCAGGGTGAGTTTTACAGGAGGGTGTGTTAGCGCAGAGTGGGGGTGAAGAAGGGAAATTGCATACGTAAATCACTCGTAAGCACCCTGAGTAGGCCCCTAGAACTAGAAAGAGAGTTCTGGATGGCTGGGGGTTGCAGGGGGTGAGCCACTTGCTATTTCTTGGGAAACTCTTACATACACCCTTGCAAAGGTCTCTTCGGGAGGAAAAAAAAAAAGCCACACCGTGCGTTTCTTTCAATTTATATTAAATCGAGGCATCAACCCCTCTCAATTCTTTTCATCCCTTTAAAGTCACGTAACAAAAAAGATCATTATTATCAAGAGGGTAAGCGCCAGTATTAAGGGGTGGGGCTGATTGTTATTGACAACACTATGAGCATTCCATTGGCGTCTTGATTTTAATATTCTTTACCAGCAGAACTGTAAATCTTAAGTGGCTGCAATTAGCTACACGAAATAACAAGTGCATGATATACTATCGCAGAAGGAAAAAAAAGTTTTCTACAATAAGAAGAAAAATTAGTAACTAAAATTATTAAACACTCTAAGCGCACCTTGAGAATTATTTATACATATTACCAGTTTACCTATATAGAGTGATGAAGTCTGAAGTTCCGTATTTACATGACTTTTTCTGTTCTTGTAAAACAATTCCTACAAATTCTTATTGTTCTTCTTTATGTCAGGTGAGATAAATTTTATCTTATTGCTAATTTTTTTGCTATTGCAAAGCTTATAGGTGTTCAACCCTTTAAAACTCTGGTCTCTATGTAATGGTTTTTGAAGTCCTGTTCCCTTTACGTGGGCAACAGTTAAATAATAAACAACTTCCCATTAGAACAAACAAAAATACAGACATTAGAAAATTTAAACAAATAATAGGGAATATCTCTGAAATTGTTTACTCCGAAAACAAAAACGTATCAGTCATAGCTTAAGTGTTTTAATGAGATTTCCATTTCTTGTGTATCTCTTAGGTTTCCGAGGTACATAAAGGTCATCCAGAATATTGAGGACCTCTGAGAACATTCCCTGAATATTCAAGACATGCATTCCACTTGTCATGAGCATATCTTAGACATATTATGTTTTAAATGAAATCCCTAGAGTCATTTTGAGAGAATTACAATTTTCGAAAACTTTTCCAGGAAAATGTTAGTCTGGTGTGGAGGGATTTTCTTGGAAATCGTATCGCATCGTTAGAAAATGTTGAACGAAATGCCAAGTTAGGTTCTAATAATATACTTTTAATTTTTTGAGTTAATTTGTTACAGATACACACATACACATTTACACATATACAGGAATCTTTTATTAAAAAATTTGTTTTATTCATGTTATGTCAAAGTAAGTCAAATAAAATTTGCTCAAATCAATTGTCAATCTAAAAAGTAGGTTTGCCTACTCTGTAGCAAAAAGAGTAACACTGACACTTTTCAGTTGTTTACACTGTGCTTTTTATTATCACAGAGTACTGTATACCCACAACAGGACGGCAAGCGGGGCCTGAAGAGGAGAGGTGCTTGAACTGTTTATCTGCCCTGATAGTGGATCTTTTCACTCCAAAATGATTGTATGAATGAGAGTGAGAGTGCACATGAGACACCCACGCTGCCATATCTGGTGCTTATTTCAGTAACTGCAGTGATGGGTATGATATATGGGTGAGTTACGTGACAATACTTGAGATGAACTCAGCATCCTTATCATATCCGGCTGGCGAACATAAAATCTTGTGGACGGCAAAACTGATTACACATTCTTCTGCCTTGTCTTCTTGTGTTGGGTGGACACTACATATTACTTCAACCCTGAGAAGTGGCTCTCGGAGTAGAGTAGAATCATCTTCACTCACGCCACTGCCGTGTGTTTATCTTGAATTGTCTTGTTGCATTCTGCTATTGTTTTAACGCTTGAAGGGAATCTGTTTACATGAAAGACGGAGCAGTTAGACTACGTAATGAATATAGTACGTCTACAACAGCCGTTGTAAAGCCGTTGGGCTTTTTTCGATTTCAAGAAAATTAAAATTAGTCTTAGAGTTTGTGAAGAGGTCTGGAACTATCATTTGTCATTGTTATACAATGTTCATCATAAAGTATTCTTTCATGGTTTTTCGTTCCGGTAGACTGAGAAATTATGCTTGGCCCTACCAAAAGTAGGATATCCTGCCATGGCATTGAAATTTTCAACATGAATTCAAGCTTCCAAACTATAGTCTTCCTCTCACTTTCTAGTGGATAAATTGTACTAGATGAAAGGAAATTCGGCCTTCAGAAGAATAAAATATTTATCCAACTTGCAGAACAAGAAAGTATTCTTCAGAAACGAAGTAAAGTTGATATGTTTTGTTAATGTAAAGCAAGACTGTCTCCTCTCTTGTTTCTTTGTAACACATACTTAATGAGGAATCTCGTCACACGAAACATTGAGACTTAATTCACGGAGGTTGTCGGGTATCTGAGAAGCATATCTGACTCCAGCAGCAGGAGCACCTGATGTATATCCATCAGTATCACGTTTGCCGCGCCCCAAGAGGCTTGATGAATGAGGAACAAGCATTTCTGTCCCTAGCAAAGATAAGTCTCCATCCTTAGTCTAGAGCTCGCCGTGTATTCCGAGTAACAAGGGTACATGGCGTCTTAAACCACACCCAATTCAGATTGCACGAAGCCTGTATGACATCGTTCGCATGCATAGGATTCAGACAAAACCGAAAAAAAATGAAGGGCTGATCTCAAATAACTCTCTCTGCTTACTCTGATTTATTTTACGTAACTTATACACAGTGTTCGTAAGAATGTTTTAATCCTCTATGTAGTTCTTATTAATCAAGATAAAGTTACATTTCACATCGGCGAATTCGTGTATTTATAACTGGAATACAACGGGCGAAATGGCCTTTAAATAGCATGTGGAAATGTGGAGGTTTTGTGATTCTACATGTTCTGCAAGATCACGAGAAATAATGACATCCCATATGATAAATGTAACCCAAACCAATAAAAGGATTAAATAGTGAAATTCGGAAAAGAAAACTGGTGTAGATACGCTTTAGCCAGATCTGCATTTATGTGCAGTAAGATGGATGTATCTTTTACATTTACCAAATAGACTTGTCATTAGAATGAAGAAACATCTAAGGCCATACCCAGAGGCTGTTTAAGATATACATTTAGGTTTGTTTTAAAGAATTTAACAACTTTCAGATTTTAATAATTAAATCTATCCACATAATATTCAAAATTTGCGTTTCATTTTTATACGATTATTTTGAAAGTGTGTTATTTTTTTATAAAAAGCTTAGCAATTTTTGAGAAAATAAAAAGATAAGGGAATGTTTTTCCTCTGAAGGCTAGGATAGAGATTTTCTGTAAAATTTTTGAGTTACATCCTTGAAAGATGCTAAGTTAGACATCTTGTTTATTTTTGTTGTGGAGTTGTGCTGTTTACACGCATAGCCACACAAAGACATACTTGTACTTTACAAAAATACTTTTTCAGGGATTGTTTATTCAAAACTCGGTGACACTGAATGTTGGCGATACTCCATGGTTCCTTATTACGGTAGGTGGATCGCAGAGAAGGTATTTAGTAAATAGGACTAGTCGCAACTATTAATATGCAATAGTGTGTAGCCAAATATATTACTGATATTTTTGACTGTGTTGCTGTCTGTCATTAAAAGTAAAAAACAGCGCTTCTAAAAGTTTTTTTTTCTATTTATGTATATGTATGTTATCACCTTATAATAAATTGGTTAAACCAACACTACGAAATAGATATGCAGCATACCTGAGAGCCAAATTATTAGAGGACAGCTGATAATACAGACTTCCTCCAAATGATTGCGGAGTTAATTATTTTTGAACTGCATAAACATCGTTATATACAGAAAATTTATAAAATTTTTGTTGATTTGTCATTGCACGGTTATTTAAGGTTTCAATTGTAGTTTTTGTTATTATTTAGGTTCTCGAATTATTTTATGAATTACAAACTTTGTTCATTTTGGTTTTCAGTGTATTTCCGAGATTCGGAAAGACAAACGAACCCTGATTCTGAATTGTATATTCCTAGAAACATACAGATAGAGTGAATGAGAGAGAGGATGTGCTGCTGAAAGAATTTAGAAAATATAAACGGAGAAATGTCCGCCTCGATAGCATAAGTATACCTCGGCCGTTCTATCTCCGGCTCTGACATTTCTCGAGAGGGGGAAGCAGGCTGTTGCCAGTTCTTTAGCGGGAATTTCAAGCAGAGGAACAATGCGTATTTGAAATATTTCATGTATTTGCATATTTCACGAACCAGTAGCCATATTATTATAATAGCGATAATAATAGGACTTACGAACACTAAACATCGGAATTCACTCACGAAAAATATACCAAAGAAAGTTCACCAGTGCAAGCCGCTATTAGGCTACGTGGCTCAAAGAAATTTAAGCTGGCAACACGGTGTTGGGTTCGGGAGCCACGCCTACCAGCGACAATGCTGATTGGCGCTAGCAGACAGTTTTAACTTCCTGACCACGACACCGGATGTAGTGACTCCCAGTACTACCGACAGATGCAGTTAGTGTGTGTGTGTGAAAGGTGTGAATGAAATATTCGAATAGAGTGGTGTTGTAATAAATATCTTGCATTATGATGAAATTGTAAATTGTATTTCAGTGTTTTAAAGTTAATATAGTCCTATATTTTCATTCTAAAGATAATTTTGAGGATATGTTTTCAATTGCTCATTACTGTATGTTGGTACTATTAGGTTTCCCCTTCCACCTTTTACAGTCGCAAAACGTCAGAACCGGAGATACAACGGCCGGACAGTAGATGGTAGCTTTTCTGCCTCAGTCTTGTTCTACAATAGCGTGCGACAAATGTTTAACACATTTATGTACGCTGCTAAATTTAGATGTTTTGGCTAAGAATTCCTTAAAGTTATTTTAATTTCATGAGCGAATAAGGACTTTGGTATGGAGGTTAAAATTTGCAAGTTGCATGAGTTCTGTTTGATTCCCTTCTTTTCTATAGAAAAGTGGTTGCAAGCATTACAGTAATGAACTTCGAATTAGAAAGTGTAAAATGATTTTTATGTGGCTGGAAAATAGTTGTGTTTGATCTATCACCTCATTAGAAATTAAAATTTACTTTGTTGTTAGTTTAGGATTCATTCATTACTTATGCATGGCTCTAGCTACATGTAAGTTACGTATGTCGTGGTGTTACAAGGAGGATATGTAAAGATGCGCTGCAGAAAAGTATACCTATAGCATTTAACATAAGGATAACAAATATAGTTAATAGTTAAAGATTCATACGTTATCTTGAAGCTAGCCAGTGCAATATTATATATGTTATGTAAGCTACTTAAGGTTTTCTTGATACTCAGTAGACTATATAGATTATTAATCCTACTGTAAATAAGAAGAGAAAAGTGAACGTCTGCTACTATTAGCGTTTCCACTGGCTTTTATTGCTTTCAGAAAGAAATGTATGTCTATGTTTGTAGAAATATCAGGTACATCTTCTAGATAAGATACTAATGAGCCCGCAGATTTCTTGTGGAAAAATAGTACATCCATTTGCTTAATTTACTTGCTACTTTGCACTATCAGAAACAACTCCATGAATTTGTTCTGTTTACATGTTTGTGGAGCATTTATGGAGTGAGGTATTAGACAGTAAACACTATTGCTGAACGACAGTTCCCTGCCGCACTGAAATACGGACGCACTATAGGATAGTTGAATGTTTGTTTATGTTGGCCATTAACAATTCAGCCATGTTCATGACTCACCTAGCGAGGTCATCGTTCTAGGGCAAGTTGCAAAAGCGATGGATACAATTTGAATCATGCTTGGTTTGAGTGCCCCGCGGTGTCAGTAGATCCCAATATTTTTTATTAAACTTGAAAGAGATACTACAATTAAATGCTTTGGATTGTTTTATGTTGTGTCAATAGAAAAAAGCAAACTGAATGAATTTCAAGAGGGACGTACCTTTTAATTTTCGCGTAACAATAGGTAAAGGAGTTTTGCATTCCAGCAAAAATGCAATATTCAGATTTGGCAATAAGTACACGTGGCAAAATTTCCTACAAGAAGGAGCATAATTCAATCTAGAGCTGGAAAAATGTCTAATTCGGTATTTAAGTGCAGCATCGGATGCGAGACAAAATAGTTCAAAATAGTTTCCACCCCAAACTTCTCACGAGGAGTCAGTTTCTTTCATTTATTTTTATAAATAGTACTAACGACTTTGATTAAATACCACTGACTGTTGCAGTATAAATCATAATAAATCAAATAATAGTAAATCGATACATCAAATCCTCCTCATCCTGAATGAATTCTGTATAGTTTTTTAACATCCGTAAACTATTAGAGACAGACAAAAGTTTACTCAAAAATAAGTAATTATGTAAAGGGATTTTTTTCTGTGGCTTTATTCCTTGTTTCAATTTTAGGTATTCTTAGATTACATTGTCATGTCATAATCTTCCGCAAATATATATTTAAATTTCACCTAGGGTCATTAGAAACTGAAAACTGACTTATATATGCTAAAGGTTTCGTTTTGTTTTCCATGCTTTGCAACCAAGCCTATACGCATTGGTTAACTTGAAATTATTACTGGTTCAACATTATAGAACATTCCTTTTTGTTTGAATGTTGCAGAATTTGATGAATGATAATATTCAAAATCTGCTGATATAATCAGGTGCAACACTTTCAGGTGTTACACATTCATTGTGTACTTCTATATTTGTGTGCTTCTATATTTAATGTTGAACTCCTGATTCTTTCTAATTGGTACATACAATAAGCATTGGCATTGTATTCCACGCAACATTTCTACACTTAGTTTAACCCCTTATATTCATAAAAACATTTTATAAAAAATTACGTGTCTGTTGGTCTGTTGATCGATGGACAGGATAACTGAAAAACGAAAAGTGGTTAAATAGCAAACTTGCAATTTAAGTTCAGCGACTTCCCAACAGGATGGGAGGGGGGAACCTCCTTAAATGGAGAACTTAAAAAAAAACTATTTTTCCAAAACCAGCCCACATCTAAAATAACTATCCCTAAAATATACCACAGTATACTTTTTATGACAAGTGAAAAGCATACCTTGCGTGTCTGAAGTCCTTTTCTTTGAAGAATTTTGCGATAACAAGACAATATCCTAATTCATATAACGCGTGGACCTCGTAAAAGCAAACACATTTTGTCTGATATATTTTATACGGAACTAAATTAATCATCCAAATCTTTTTGTTAAATAGGGATTTTTACACTCGCTCTCCCCATATTCACAGTCGCACTAAGAAAATATCACTTAAACAGCTATTAAATGATGACTAGTTATTAAAAGATTTGACTACCGATTGATGTCTACTTTATTACCCTATTCCCATTATACCTATAAGGGCGTATGTAGTAAACACTTTTCTACGAATATTTATTTTAATATGACGTAGACAGACGAATGTACTTTGATAGAATATTTTGGACAAGAGAGGCTTAAGAATGTCATAGGAGTTCAATATATCAAAACCTTTTTCATAAACTTTTCGTAAGGATTTCTTTCTTTCTTTTTCTGAAATACAAAACGTGAATAGCTCATTACTTTGGTACTTAAATATCATGGCACATCAATAAAAATAGCATTCACTGGAGTTCTGTAAAACAAATTACAGATTAAATAGTTAAATTATGTTTATAGTATATGCCGGTTGGTATGTAAAGTGCGTTCCTTGAATTCAAATGTGGCCGTACGATGATGTCTCATATCTTGAGCAACAACGGCTACATGTATAATCTAATTTATAAATACACTCGTAATTTAAAGAAACATTAGCATTTTCTCTAGCTACATAATCGAATGAATATGAAAATAGGTCGTACCAAAATGTGATAAATGAAAAGTACCAGCAACTAATACCCTATAAGATAAGGGGCTATAAATGGAGATAATATACTTGCCATTAGAGAATACCTGTAATCAAGCAACAATGTACTTAGACCCTTTTACTCCTCAGCTCTGGAATTAAGACCACACCTATTCCCCCCACATGTATACGTTTGCCTTCCTTATATTCTTATTTTTAACTCTGCAGGAGATCAGAAAGTTGAAACTTGCTCTACGTTGTCACTAAATCATTCTAGTGACACTGGGCGTCTTAATTCACTCCAAGGTTGTTTTCGTTTTTCACCCTCCCCTTTATTTTAATGATTTACGTTAGTAGTGCCGAGAAAAATGCTCCCAAGCCGCTGGTCGTTAAGAAGTTTTATGACTAGAATACCATGGTGTAAGTTAAAAGAGTCTACATGGGCATAACTAACGACGAGGCATTGTTGGCTTTAACGATAATGCCTGTACTTCCAAATTTATTTGAGAGGGCACCCGATACACCTTGCAGGTATCAAATAGAACTCTTCATACCTGCGCGTGGCATGAGAAAGCATTGAACTGTTACCAAAAATAAGGATATGAATTGAATATGCCTTAGAAATCTTCATAATTAATTTTGAATTGCTTTAAAACCACTAATAATAATCCGAACCAAAGTTCACGAAATGTTCATAACTTGAGCCCATCCTGAGAAGTGTTTGTTTGGTGATTTTCTTGAAGTTTATTTTAATAATTATTTCTCCAAGCAGTTATCGTAGTAGGAACATATTTCACGCTACTCTCTATGTAGAGAAAGTATTTTATTTCTCACAAAATTTGTATATCGAGAATTCAGCGAAATGCATGGTTCAAGTCACTTTGAATACAATAAACGAGGAACTGACAGGTGAAGATTTGGTTTGCATCTTAGACGAATAAAATTTATAAAGATGTCAATTGGTTTATTTGCTACGATGTAAGTGTAGGATGCATAACGGCGGGGAACAGCACACCAACAGCAACCTACTTAGGTATATCTTTATTTCTACAAATCCTAGGAGGTAAGGAGATGCGAAGGAATCTTAGAGACCATAGTCAGTGAACAGACAGGTCGAGAAACTACAGAAGTCCCGAGGATCTCGACCCGCTGGCAGAGCTGTCAACCGTGGGAGATAGATCAATCAACTGGACCACCTTCTGGTCTGAGAATACTCATTCCTTGTAGGAAATATTTGTGTCATTTGTTCGGCATTGTTATACGCTGCCAGATTAAAAAGCACGCCTGACCCGAGAGGAGGAAAGGCAAGAAAGGAAAATGAGGGAAGGGAATAAACATTCCTTATAGACAAGGAGAATTAAAAAAATCCATGGCCTGAGTGGGCGGTCAACGAGAAGTGAACTCAAAACCTCCCGAATGAGAGCCTCGTTCGTTACCGGAAGGCAACTCGATCGTTTATTTGCCAAATTAAAATTACTGTTCCAGGCATGACAGATGTATGCCTCGCTGTACTGTTGCGTAGCATTCATTTCATGAAGAGCCTTATGTGAACAAATTGACCCTGGTCTGTTTCAGTAAGATGCAAGACAAATCAAACATTATATGAAGCTAAACACAAAAATCACATCTACTAATAGAAACTATCACAGCAAGTTGCATCATATCCACATGCATAGTGTAGATGCATGCCAGCAGGATTCTCTATGCGCAAATTACATGCAATTTGAGCCAATGAAGAGATAAGCTTTGATGAGTTCTACCCTAAAGTGTGTTAATCTTCTTGATTAAGCTATCCACTTTTCATCGGTTGATTCAACTAATATTTAATTGCGTCCAGATTATCACCTCAAATTTAAGGAGTTCTTCCCTCTTTACTTCTTCCTGTGGGAGACCAATCAATTATTCTTCTGAACCAGCCTCCTTCCTGTATCCTTAGGACACAACATTCCTTAACTTCTGCTTCTATTCATGTTAATAATGTACCATTTCTTACAAGCTGAGGCATCTACATTATATAATAAGTGAATAGGTTTAACTGTCAAATTTCATATGATAAAACAAAAGTTATGACTCTTACAGGAATAAACATATACAAGAGTAAAACTTTGTGTAAACAATGAAGCTGTCCCACAATAAAGCGTATTTAACTGTCTTCTAATACTTTATCATTATACTAGTTACAGAGATATGCAAAACAAATGAAACGCATTTCAAATAGTATGTGGTGTAATAAAAAATCTTTTAAAAATTGCAATAAAAGATCAATTTTGTAAAGAAATAACTGTCTCAACATTGAACTATCGATGCGTGTGTTGATCGCCTCATACTAGGAGAAGCTGCCAGTTGGCAGTTGCCGAAATGAAATGTTTTGAAATATGTGGCAGGTTAGAAAGTATTAGTTACAAAAGAAACAAGATATAAAAAGTTGTGGATTCAGAGTCGAAGTCTAATAATTGGAAACAGAAAAAAATGACATGATCATTAAACATAATGGATGAAAATCGAACGGTGCAAATAGAACAACATTATAATCCAATATGTAGGAATGTCAAGAGACCGTAGGGAAGGTATGGAGGCGGTGGTGGTGGTGGCGGCGGGATGCCAAGGAATGCGTCCAGGGTCAATCCAACCTCTACGGAGTGCAGATTTTAAGTCTCGGATATAGGACTGGTGCGCGTTCAGCATCGTGAGGAAATTGAGGAGCTCCGCAAGGTAGCGAACCCTAGTCCATTACTGCTGCCAATTTACTGCTGGGGCTGCCGTGATTCTGATCACATCTCCTCCTCCCCGTATCAATTGGATGATCGTCCACCTCTATCTTGCGTATGTTGCCGTGAGGCCGGCAATCGGGTTCACAGGCTCTAGCCTTTACGCCACGGATTGCATTACCTTTGTACGGATGACTGCATTTCTAGAATGCATTTTCAAGAAAACTTTAAATAAGATTTTCGTTAATAATGACGCAAAAGCAAGACATGGCAGTTCTGCAAAATCTCGTAGTTTTCTACTACATCCGTTCTTACAATTTACAGCCTCCAATGGGGAAAGTCACTGGAAATTAGTGCTCCAAGAAGCTCTTCTTTACTTCTGAAAAAATAAACTTTCTAATACGTGCGGTAGACATAAAAAGTTGTTTTGTCACTAAAGATTCAGCTTTGTTTGCACTTCTGTGAAATATATTTGAATGGTACTCGAAATGGTTCCTTATATACCGAGAAACGGTATTCTGATATTGGGTATTTTAAATTCGAAGCCAAACTAAGTGGAAATATTTTAATTAGATAGTACATTGCAGTTGAATTTGTCTATAGTATGGTCCATACTTGTAACCGGTCCGGTGTAAACTGCATCATACACAAAATCTCTTAAATTGCAAAAGAAACATTTATTTTTCTTCTTGTAAGCCTAAGGGTCATGCAGCATATATAGGGTATTAATGATCTACTCCGAAATAAGTTCAGTGATTGTAGACGGACTAATACAAGCAAGAGATATAGGCAAAGCGAGGGCTGTGTCTAAACATAACGCAGTTATATGTGTTAAACGTAATTGGCATTAGATGCTGGTAAGTTGGTATTTCAACAAGGTGAGTGAAATTATTGGATTAAACGGTCTTTAAAACTGCTTCTCGAGCATAGAAATATCGATTATTATTAGTAGCTCGTTATTGGCGTTCTCGATGATAAGTGCCTCGAAGATCTTTCAAATTCCGAAATGATCATCTGCCAATGCGACACTGAACAGCGATTAACTATCTTCTAGCAATGGCGTCCTCTATTGGTTTACCCTCTATAACTGTTCAGGTAGCTCAATCCGTAACGCGGGATACTGAGGTTCCAAGGGTAACTGGTTCAGTTCTTATCGTGTAGTTAATTTTTTCCTTCGTCTTTTTAATGCGTAAACTCTAATAGAAAGAAGTGGCGTGATTCGTAACTAAGAACCTGAATCTGATTGGCCAGTGCAGTAATACTACCATGATTTAAACCATGCTTATGCTGCCCGATGGAAGGGCAACTGAAACTTGGCCGGCACGCTTTTCTGAACTTAACCCAATTGAATTACTTTACTGGGTTCACCTCAAATCTCCGGTGTATGAAACGCCTATTACCACAGAAAAGGATCTAACTGCAGCATGTTAACTTATGCGATACACACAATGATAGATTAAGGCAATCATTTCTCCGCCGCTGTCGACTTTGCATTGGAAACGCAGGTCGTCACTTCGAGCAATTCCTATAAACTTGACGAAAGATGGGACCTGAAGCTTCCCTGGCGACGAATATGTTGCAAGTTCTCCTCGGGAAGCAAGCCAAGTGAAAAGACGATTAGAAATCGGCCATTCTGGAGCGTACAGCTCTCCCATCATCTGAATATTTATCAAATGTTATAACCACAAATGAATATTCACAAATATATATAAACTGCTATATCCAGTGATTACTTTCACTCTCTCCCTTTGAAAACGTATTACTGAGGTTGTATTGAAATTTAAACCAATGTTAAAAAATATTGTAGATGAGGCTAAACAAACCGATAGCGCCAAAGATGGCTAGGATTTGCCCGTTTTTAAAACTGTTTAATATATTTCAGAATGGAAGTTAACTTAAAACATCATCTTCTAGAAACTATCCAAACTTGTTTTCATTAACTGTCTGACGCTATTCAATTTCTTAAAACAAACGGTTATTTGCCTGCTTTCCAAACAAATGTTGCACTCAAACAATTTATACAAGCAACTTCATTCGTACACGCCTTTCTCGCTTTGGAGTTATATATTTTCTCCCTCATTTCCTGAAAATTTTGTTAAAATGCCAGTGATAAGACACCTTAGAGCCGTATTCACAGTCAGACATGGTCCGGACCAATTGCTGCTTCCGGTGGACTAACGGTGGACCATCGATTTTCTTATTCACAAACGGGGATTAGCGATAGTCCGGGGACAAAACATGTTGGTTCTGGCTTTTAGAATGTAAATCAATAAAGATCTCCTGGACTCGAAACAGCTTTTCGAAACCCATTTATTGAAATGAAAGAAGAAAACGTAGAAAAATAAGTATGACAATTATATTTATGGTAAGTGAATTTGCTCCAGCCTTATTTTATTTAAATATTGTGACGACCTGTTCTTACTTTGTGAATAATTAAGGAACACGAGATCAGGTCGAACACTCGGGAGCAAACACTCAGAGCAGAACTACTTGCTTTAGCGAGAGGATGGGATATTTTCTATAATGGTTCATTGGTAAAAAGGTAGGGTAAAGCTAATTAAAAGTGGAATTCACTTAATAAGAATATTTACTACAACAAACAGATTTACAAAGGCGGCCATAACGGCCGTTTACCTGTCCAGAAGTGGAGCTGCCTACGAATACATGCTATTCCTCGGAGAGCCAATGTCAGAGAGAGCGTCTATCGCTTAAAGATTACTCATCTACTCATAAAGGAGGGGAGGGAGTGACGTCATATCTACTACTTGAGTTACCAAAGTGCAATTAATACAGTCGTTTGTGACAATATGCAGCCTTTGCTCTTGGAAAAATTATCTAACGTTCATAAAATTTTACATGACGTCTTTTTTTTTTTTTAAAAAAAAATATTAAGCAACCTGTAACCCAGGATTTGGAATTACTAATGATTATATTCACAGAAGTCCCTAAGTTAACAAAGATGAGTATCTGAAGGAAAATTATTGATTTTCATATACTGTCGACAAAAATCTTACTGGAAGAAAACCAGTTATTTTTATGAGGAATTGAAATATTATACTCGCCATAAGCGATTTAGGGCGATTTATTACATGTTACAATCAACTGATTCCCAGTTTATGCACCACAAACTACATTCGTTAAAGTCGAAAACTTAAATACTAAACTAAGATAGAAGGGAACAATTTTTATTTTTTCTAATGCATAGTAAGTAGAGAAAGTATTCTGTTAAAAACAAAAATTAATTTCTGGATTTCACCACAAATACATATCTTGAAACGCGAAAAAAACCTGCTTTAGAAAAACACATTCAAATTTAGTGTCTTCCTAGGAAGCCACACTAAGGTTTCACCAAAGATTGCTCCCCCCCTCCACATCAACTCTCTTTACATGAATGTGAATTAAATACCACGCGTTTAAGAAATGTTCATTAAAATTTAAACGTATATCTTATGTATTCTGTAATGGATGTCTGAAGTCCTCTGCACTATATATATGTATATATATATACATATATATATATATATATATATATATATATATATATATATATATATATATGTGCATTTTTTGTTGCACAAAAAATTTAGACCTCGTTAAAGCACAGCAATTATATCGAATATACTTTTTCCTTTTTTTGGAGGCAACAATTTCCAGATTATCCTCCAATTTATTTGAAATTTTAAATATTCTTTGGTAAATAGGAAGTTCCTATTGTTTCTTTGCCATCTCTTGTCTTCGTAAAGAGAACAGAGTTTCAAAGCCTTGAAATAGTGGCCCGATCTCAAAAATATTTGAACACTACTGAAATTACACTCCATTCTCCTATTCATTTTGTACTTAGAAGGCACTATGTAACAAAACTAATTTCTACAAAAGTTTACTTTTGTTAGGCTGCGCTGTGGTCGACCACTTTGCTCGCCGAAGGTGTTTGATTGACCGCAAAGTGACATTTGTGGTGAAAGAGATGGCACTGGGGCGGGTTTTTTATTAATGCCCTCCGGTTTACCCCGCCAGCATTCCACCAATAGCTCCATCATGATCTTTCCTATAATTTCATCTCGCACTCATTCTCTTATGCACTCCCCACACTCTCATAATAGGCATCGGGGTTATTATGCCCACCTCGGTAGCGCGGTGCTAACATGTCTGCCTCACGTTCAAGAGGTCCCGAGTTCGAATCTCGGTCAGGGTGAGTTACCTGGATAAGGTTTTTTCTAGGGTTTCCCTTATCCTGAAAGACGAATGTCAGGTAACTCTAAGCTCTATGGACCCTAGGCTCATTTGAGCATCATTTCACCCATTTCATTCATCGTCCGATATGACTTCGCGTTGGAGGACGTAAATTACACAAAAAGGGTTATACTGGATTCTCTCTCTGACTGATCCAGAGATTCCGTTCCTCAACTCGCATAAGGGTTAAGGGGAACATGAATACCCCGACACCACGTAGTGGCATAAGAGACCAGTTAACGAAGACGTAGTTTACTTCTATTACGATGTAGTAAATAGAAGAATAAGATTTTGTAAGAGTATGTAGGGGAAGTCATTTGAAGGAAAAAAATCAAAACATTTCCCATTTTTTCAAATTAAAAGATGTATTTTCTGTGCAGTGTAAGTTGTTCTACTCTGTCAGGTTTTGTTCTGAATAACTCTTCACCTTTCGTAAAGAATTTTCTGAAATACCAGGTATTTAAAGTGAATAATTAAAGTCTTTGTTTTAGAAATAGGTTTTATAATTATCGAACTCTCATTGCTTTGTCATTTTGTTTTTATTACGTACATGCCGTCTTTTGTAATGGAGGCATGATGAAATAATAGGTCGGAACGCATAAGAGATAAATGTTTCTTGTCATAAGTAGGCAGTCAACGGATCAAATCAGATGCAAATAAAATCTAGTTGAAGTCATTAGGTCATGCCATTTTTCAGTGTATCTTATATATTTTTCATCAATGTGATTGCCTTTATTCCTTTAGTTACGTTGCCAATTATCTCTTCCTATGCAGTGCAAAGAAAGTAAGGCAAAGAGGTAACCAGTTATGCAAAACATCGTTTGCACCTTTGCACATTTCCAGGTGATGTATAAGCATCACTTGTTCCTTTCGTGTCTTCCGTTTTAAATTGACATATCCGTCCGCCGGACTGAATAACCACCTCGATACTCTACATCTTGCTACATTATGCACGCTTTATTTTTTTCATTTTTGCAGGCTGTAGGACAATTTACTACACAATAATACCGGTAACACGGCTTTACGTCGCTGAGTTGTGGGGGATAATCTCCAGCCATCGTCTCGCAACATGCGCAGTAATACAAAGCGCATTTTATGCTAAAGGGGCACATGAAACAACTAAGTTCAGGACAGGACTTCAGGACAGAAGGTCTATTACTAATTCGAAGAAGTGATAATAACAATTTTTATTAGCGTCTGTAAGAACAAAGCTGTGTTTTTTTTTTCTCAGATCAAAATGAGGAATTATTTTAAGTCTTCAAATTCAGTTTCCTAATTTGAAATTCAAGTATAGGAGGTTTTCCACTTAGTCTGATTGAGTCATCTGGAATTTTGATCTGTAACAGAAATTCCATAAGAGTTGACATAAATAACTTACAAAATAGATTTGATTTAGAGTGCGAGAATAACAGATTGACCGCATCTAAAAAGAAATTTAACTATCAATTAAACTCTGTTTATTCTAAGAAATTGCTACAATATTGCTTTAAAATAATTAAATTATTTGCAGGAAGCTATAAATATAGAAATCATTGGAACACAACGCTCATATTCTTCAATTTTGTTTATAATTTCGCATGAACAATTAAAAAAACAATGTTGGACCAAGGACTTTCTGCATACAAATAGAAATGAAATCATCTGCTGCCCTGCGCACGCATAATATTTTCTAATCATTCTTGTCAAAATTATCCTTACGAATTGTTGTTCTCCTATCTACTTCATGGTAGTCGAGATAAACATTTGTTGACCTCTCATTATTACATATCTCCTTAAAAATTCAAGAAAAGGGAAAGGGCGACGAAAGTTATTCGGCGGAGCGAAAGGTCTGGTATGCATTAATCAAATCACCTGAGAGCTGGTCAATATATAATAGTGACAAGAGGTGAAAAGGAACAAAAAAATGAAAAGGAAAATGTCTAAAATTCTTCCACATTTAAAATGAGAGTATTTTAAAATGGACATTAGTAACAAGGAGTGTCTCGGAAATGTTTAACTCAAGAAGAAAATGTATCGTTTATAAATTATTTCATTTGTCATGGAATGTTCTTAAACATATGGTAGTTTTACCAAAATCGTTGGAATCATTTTTGATAAATTTTTCTATGTAATGGGTAGTTTAAGAAAGGTTCATTTCAGTCCATCTTTGGAAGGTACTGAGCGTAAATACCAAATTTCCTTCATCCTAATTTTCGTTTTTTAAATTACGTTTTCACAAACATAAATACAAACACAAAAGAACTCCTTTTTTCTAATATTTCTTTAATCGGGAGGTCTCAAAATATTAAATAAATTAAAATGATATTTACTAAGTGAATTTAAAATAAATTTCTAAACATAGCGCTTAAAAAATCTATACAATTTCCAAAAGGACTATAATACCTATAGAATTAAAAAAATAATCACTTCGAAAATACATTCTGTAATGTAGCTTCATGTTTCTGCAAATTACAAACAGTTTTATGAGTATTAATCAAGCTTCTGGTATATTTCAATTGCAGCAGAGTTAAGACAGCTTACCTTAAACTTTAGATAAGGTATACTCTCCTTCTAATTGATTTTACTGTCTTGTTTTCGGATGGTGATTCGTTTTTAAGTAAGAGATTTCAGATCATAAAGTGAATTTAATTATTACGAACTTGTGTTTATCTTCTGTTTCTAAAATCTATTTAAATCCTACCTGGAGTTCCGATTTTCTCTAAATAAATGAGGACTTCCCTTCAGCACTCCGAAGTTTTATACAGAACTCTGGGTAGACATTGTGCCGTTATTAGAGATACGTTTAATAAAGTTGAGAACTGGCAAGAAGGGGCTATCCGAACCACACTACAGAGATTTATAACACGAAATCATTCGTACTCACGGCGAGCATTACTGATCAAGACTTCGCGGGTTATCAGCCGTGTCAAGTTAATAAAGGTCGAGCTTTTGGCCATTGCAAACTCCATGGCCTTCTTCAGGATCATGAAGAAGGCCATGGAGTTTGCATTGGGCGAAAGCTCGACCTTTATTAACTTGACACGGCTGATCATCCGCGAAGCCTTGATTAGTATTTCGAATATGTTTGCATAATATGTAATTTATATGTGAATCTCCCAGCTGATATTTAAATTCATATTTTTATTGTTTAGTTTTCGTATTATATGAGAAAAATGTGTGTGAAGCTGGTTTTTGATTATTTTGTTTCTTTAATAATCTTCAATACCAGAAAATATGTTAAGTACTTACAGTCGTTGACTAAAAAGATGAATATTCAATGCAGATAACAGCTTTTATATTGCTATGAAAGTAAGAAATCTGTAATTCGTTGACATTGGGCTAAAAGCGAACATTATGTATATCTCTTTATTACGTATAATCATTGAATTTTTATTAAAAATTTAGTATAACATCCCTACATCGGGTTTCTGGATTACAACAAACTGAATTTTGAAACAGAAAATCTTTGAAATAGGCTATTTTATACTTCACGGAATTCTGAACTGTAACAATTTCGTTTGTTCATTTATTGTGGCAATTAAAAGAAAATACTAATAAGCCATTTGGGATATATTTGTGCTCTCTTAAACCTATTTATTCTTTATTGCCAAATCTGGTAACTAGAGTACATCATATACCACCTCAAATTCTAATGGAGTTAGATGCACTAACTGTTGAGATTTACGGAAAAAGAATGAGAAGAACTTGAGGGATCCGGCTACCCTCAAGATCTTCATGCATTATGACTGCATCCTACTTTGTTGTATGATGCAGAAATTGAATTCGTATTAAATAAAAGATGTTGCAGATGTAACATTTTCGATTGAAAATAAAAACAGGACTCACGAACGAAAATGGGCATCATAGAGCTTACTGGAATTTAAAACCTGCACCATTATGGTTCAAGTTAGTTCAGAAATGTATAAAGAATACCTACTACTACAACTTTATTAAGATAAGGCTTGAGAATATATGAGAATGGAAGGAGCAAGAACGATATATGGAAACCAGTTTTGTAGAAATTGAGCTAGTTCTTAATTATCTATTTAACTTAAATATTAATTTACATAATACACTTTACAATCATACTTCCTTCAGACAAGATATTGTGCCTTCATTTAGGTGACTTTCAGTGCACACCAGTTGCAAGTGAATTTGACTTTCCCAGATCTTAAAAACTGTGTTTATCGCGTTGAAATCTTTAAAGATGGCTAATACAAGAAATCCTCTGTAACTGGGGAATTATTTATCAATTGAGTTTCCAATGTAGGAACAGGGTGTGGCAAACAGAAACAAACAACTTCGAACAACCTTCTCAGTAAAGGTTATTTTTCACGCTGAACAGAGGAGAAATTCAGAGCTCATCTTTCACTACTGAACTGCTAGATTAGATTCCAGTTGCTAACACTTGCGAATCAATCTAGGTGATTAGGCGGTTACACGTAAATCTTATATTGGTTAGGTCCCGAGTTTGACCTCTGGTAGCTGCTCACTCTGATCCTTTCCCTGGTCGGCAAGGAAATGCTGGAGTGTTGTTTTTACTATGATACTCCTCTCTCCCACTTCTGTCTCTCTCTTTTGTATTACAGAATAACTTCAGGACTGTGTGTTGGTCGACGCCGAGCAGATGTCACTGAGGCTTGCAGTTTGGAATTCCTTTTCGTATACTTCTCGTTGAGCCTAATTTGCCAAGCTTTCGAGCTTTTCCCAGTTATCAATGGAGGAGACCGTAGGTTTAGGCGGGTCGCCACCGAGCCTTCCAGGGGAATGTCCAAACCGAAATTACTAGGGAACTCCGCGCGTCTCTATCGCTTACATCATTCCTTCCCAAAGTCCATTGCCTCTTGCGGTTCCCTCAGATCATCCGTTTCTCCTGAGGCTGTCTGCCGAAAAGATCCAATTGCGGATCGAGGAGCTAGTATCCTCCTCTGTAGCTCATATGCCTTGAACTAAAGCATTCGAACTCTTTGCTGTGTCACATTTAACAAGCTTGCCATTTTTCTGTACTTATTCGAAGCTCAAATATGTGGATTAATTTCGCTTCTGAACATTCTTTTAGTCTGTAATATTAAATAAATTGCAAATTCAGCTATTAAGGACTCTCCAGTCTTCCTTAATTTCTTTTTCTTTGAAATAGTCATAAAGTGCTTTCGGTAAAAATTGAGCCCATCATTTCTAAAATCTTAATTGTAACTATCAAACTTGTAACTTTTAGTTTTGTTCTGAAAATTTATTAGTTTCAAATGTTTGCTGTTAGAATTAGCTAATTTCTTCTAGTTTTGTTATACCGCTAATATCATTTTTATTTTATTTTTCCATAAGCAGTATTAAGTTTAAGCGATTTCTATTCTATGGTTCAACCATATTCTACGGCTCATTAAAGTTTCTTACTATTTAATATTTTAAGTTTCACTACATTTAACAGTTAATTCACTTAACAGAAGTTCTATAGAATTCAATCCCTTATTAATTGGATAGTTCACTATCGTTGATTACTGTATAGATATATTATATACACTCTACATAGTGTGCTCTATTTAAAATAAAGTTACAGTCCTCCGCTTAAAACAAAATTTGCTAAATTGATAATGTAACTCTTGAATTTTCTGTACACGACCATTTTTGTACCCCAATTTTCCTTTTAATCAGTCACCTATTCAAAAGTTTTTATGTGGAGCACTTTTTAACTACGCGATCAGTGCCATCTTAAGTGAGGTAGGTCCATATTTGCAGAACGAAGGGTTCTTGTATACCACTTAATGCACGTGTATTGCACACAAAAATTTCTTTGATGATACTGATTACTTCTAAAATAAATTAATATCAGCTGTTCAAAAGCAGTATCAGACCGCAGCGCCAGTCTCCGAACTCTGGTGATCGAATAGTCACGCATAGTAGTGTTGATCAAGTCAGTCAACAGTTGAAGCTGAAATAGATGATTGTACCGAAATAATTGTATGTAAATGTTGCATGCATTGAATCTGAAGTAAAGAGCATGAAATTAAAGGAAATAAATAGGAAGGATTTAAATAGGAATGATCATTTTTGCTGCATATATGCTTTAGTGTATTTATCTATAGTTGGACGAGTATATATACATTTTATTACTCTGCTAGGAAATTTAAAACAAACGGAACCCAGGGGGTTGAACTTTCCAGGCATTATACCATGAGCGGAAGGAGATAAAACAACTTCGAAAACAGTTTTCGAGCGCTTTGTGCATAAGTAGTGTTCGCGGTTTGCCTTTGGATCATTGTTGCTCGAAGAGAGAGAGGTGGGGCTGGAGAGCTAACAGTGTCTGGCTGCAGAACATGGCATCATAGCCAACATAGGTCACATATCGCGTTAACTCGCACCCCTTAATCCCTTTATTCCAACCCCCTCTAGCGTACTGATCGATGTGTATGGCTTCGGTAATTTTTGTAGGGGATTTTCGTACACACGGACGAATGTTTGCACATTACCATAAATTTCTATACTAGCTCCATATCTGCGACTGTCAATCCTGGGTCTATGTTTGCGTGGGCTTACCTCGAACATCTGAATCTGATCAAATATATGCTGGTTATTTTTCAACGCTTGCCAAACCCTTTAAAAAAGTAATCTGCGATACGGAGGATCGGAGTGTTTGCTTTAAAATTTGAAATGCTGGTGATTAGATGCATATTACATTATGAAATAAATCCTAAACTCGGTTGAATACACTGTATTTTTAATTTGGTAACCTGAAAATACTGAAAGGGCTGAAATATATATGAGGGGTATAACATTAACAGGAGGCAGGTGACGATCACATTTTTTTTTTTTTTAATTTTGCACAGAGAACACTACATTTTGTATATTTATTTCCAATTTAAGGGCTAACGTGCCTACAAATTTTGGCATACTTCTATGCATGATTATTTATATTATTTGTGTTATTTAGTACAACAGGTGTAACTTTGTCAAGTTTTCACTGTCTCATTAAATTCTCTTTGTAACTTAGTGACTACTTTTAATTGACGTCCTCCACCGTTAAGTCATATCTAGAGTCCGGATATTTAGGTTTTAACCTTATTTAACCTAAAAAAAAACCTAAATGAGGGTTTGACACCTAAAGTAACCTAAATTGCTGTTTCAGCTTTTTGAAAAGAAAAATGTTATTTTCCGATTTTCAGAGTTAATTTGGAAGTTCCTATTCGAAACAAAATTAATTAAACAATTGAAATGCATACTTAAATGAGATTTATCTCAATAAGGGAAAGATGTATGGGTAAATCCATCCGAACGAGCTGCGAATTCTGCTCCTCCGGAATACCAGGAAAAAGCACACAATGGAACACAACGGAAACAGGTGAAGAGTTTCTCTCCAGTAGTTTTTTCTAGCTATGAGATATACGCAGTTTAGTACTCCGCTTAATATAACTTATTGTTTTGCTTCATAAGAACATATATTTCCATCTTATCTATATGAGTCGAGAAAAACACATGCAGAAATAATTTTACCACATATGTCGTTGTAGATACAAAGAGAAAGGCTATGTCTGCGGTTGAAACCCCCGCTAAACGCAGCACACGTGACATGAGATGATAACTTGATGCAGCTTTTAGGAGCTTAGGAGGAGCATAACCTGCTTAACGCAAGTTCTTTCAATTTGAAGAAGATTGAACGAAACCTGCTTTTGAAGATATGAAAATCACAAACTCAGTTTTGCAAGGAGAAAAGTATAACGGAAAGCAACTCCTAGAAACTGCTGCACTCACATCAATGGTCTATGCTCCAGTGACGTCATGTTCAATTGAAAGAGTGCTTTCGTCAGGAGCATGTCTTGCCTGACAATAGGAAATCGCTTATCCCAGAACATTTGGATATGTATGTAACTATTTACCGCAATGCCAAAAAATAACCTAAAAAGCAGGCAGTGAACCTTATTTTGTGCGTTCTTTAATGAATATCTTTGACATGTACAGGTGCTTTCGTCAAATAAGTTCATGAATAAATCGTAAAAATAAGTATCAGAAAGGAAAATTATAAGGACGAGGGCTGTTCAATAAAGAAAGATCATAATTTTTTTACGGTCATAATTTTTCGCACTAAAACTCAATCTTATTATATTCTGTTAGCTTAATGTGAAACAAACACGCCGTAGTGGTTTCATTGTTGGTACTCCTGGTTCCCACTTATGAGAACCAGGGAAGTTCACACATTTTCAGTAACGCCTACCGCTGCAATGGAGGTAACACGCGAGGTTCAATATGCGGCTTTGAAATTCTGCTTTCATCTCCACAATACAATGTTACAGGAGACCTATGGAGAGTCTGCTCTTCCCTACAGCACAGATCGAAGGTGGTTTAAAATGTTTAAAGACGGGAGACAATCAATTTCAAAGGAAGGTGCACCAGTACTGCTCTTACTGAAGAAAACATCAACACTACTGCTGCCATTGTAAGAGACGATTGACGAATTACCTTAAGATCACTTTCTGAAATATTGAACATTTCATTGGGTGCCACCCACACGTTGGTGACAGAAACATTGCATATGAGACTAGTTTGTGCGGGATGGGTTTCAAGACTATTGATTCCCGAACAAAGGGGCATTCGCATGCAGGTCTGCATGTAGTTAAAGTTGGTGTTAGAGGAAGATCCGGAGTTTCTTTCAAACGTAATCACTGCTGATGAAATTTGGCTACATCATTTTGATACTGAGAGCAAACAGAAAAGCTCAGTGTGGAAATCTCCATCATCGCCAACCCCCAAAAATGCAAAAGTGGTTGCTTCTGCTGGGAAGGTTATGATCATCCCATTCTTTGATATTCATGGAATGGTTTATCAGTATGTTGTACCTGTACACACATGAGTAACTGGAAAATACTACAAGGATGTCCTGAAAACATTGCGAGTCCAGATCAGGCGCAAAAGACCACATTTCCGTGAAACAGGCTGAATGCTGAACCACAATAATGTGCGGCCGCATATTGCCAATGTTGTTGCGTGAAGTGCATCCCTCACCCTCCTTATAGTCCGGATTTAGCCCCATGAGACCTTTTTCTATTCCCTAAGTTGAAATAACGTCTTCGTAGTAGGCTTTATCGATCATCACAAATAGTGGTGAAGGCTGAGGAGGCGATTTTGAAGGATCTCTCAAAAATGGTTTCCAGCATGTCTTTGAAGACTGGCAGAAACGCTGGGACAAGTGCATCGCATTCGGGGGAGACTATTTTGAGAAGTACCATCAACATTGAGGATGAGTAAAGGTACGTTGTCAAAAAAATTTGTAATCGTTTTTTATTGAACAGCACTCGTACATGTAGTGATAAACGAACAAATCATTTTAAAAACCTTATTTTAATAAAGAAAAATATAAACACTATTTTAATAAAGAAAGCCTAAGACATATTTGAATAAAGAAAAACTAAAAGACCTAGTTTAAACAAATAAAAATCTTAAAATGAAGGAATATTCTACCCAAAATTCCGGGCCCTTGTCATAGCGGACGATGAATGAAATGGGTGAAATGATACTCAAATGAGCCCAGGTCCATAGAGCTCAGAGTTACCCGATGTTCATTTTTCACGATAAGAATACTCCGAAAGGAATCCTATCTAGGTAACTTACCCTGTCCGAGAATTTAGTGACTTAATCCAATTCCAATTTTAATTGTGACTTCGCTTAGTTCACTGATGTGAAGCAGTTCAGTTTTCATTGACTTTCGTGACATAGTGGCGTAACAAGATACGCACTACGAAGCCCATTTTTCCGAACGACTCACTCGCTGGAAGTCGAGAAATCTCTCGCTCCGCAGTACTCCTGTAGTATATTGCAACATTCCTCACAAACTTATACAGATAGCAGCACTCTTTGTCCCATCAGAAACTCACTCACATGTTCACTCACCAGCTTGGTTCCAGAGAATGCTCGCTTATATTGCCTTAGGAAATTTCCACATGAGCTTCTAGTGTTTATGTTGAACGAGAGTTCTACTTATCTTGTTATCCCGTGAATAAGAAGGTTCAATGTCGAATCCTGTCCGTTTATAATCTAGTCCCAGTTGTGTTCAAAGAGATATGTATGCAAGCTGTGACTGCATTATTTTTTTAGTTAATGTAAGTCGGTTTTTATTATACAATATATAACTGTTTCACTTAAATAGGTTGATGCCAGGCAAATTCACTTTTGGTCCGGAAATCGTGCAGTTAATGTTACTTCACTAGAAATCCATCTCAAAGAATTCGTCTGTTAAAAACACATATTTTTCAAGAAAATATCTTCATGATATAATAGTTACATTGAATTTATAACTATTGACCCAACGTGAGGCGGTGCTAGCACCTGAATTCATTGTAAGTAGCAGTTAATTGAAATCACCATATGTTTCTGCATATACTTATGTATGTATATATTTGTTTATAATCCGTATCACAGCCGCTGCTGGGAGACACGGAGGGAACTGCTCGTTGAGTTGACAAGTGTTTAACTTGCCAGGAAACTGAATTGAAAATCATACTTAAAATACTAATGTCACACTCACATGTCTTTCTCTACTTCCATTTATACAGACTATTCTAACAAAAGCTTGCTGTTCTGTCTACTTCATATAAATCGAAATAAACGATTGCAAAAATAGTTTCCTTGCACATTTAATTGTATGTACTGAAGTATAGAGGAAATCAAATATAATTATAGAGATTCAAAAGCAGTCATATATTCTGACTTAAAATTCTAGAGCATTTCCATGAAATTACAAGAAGAGCAACGTTTCTGAGAAAATCACTAAGCGGTGAAAAAAAAAAAAAAAAAAAAAAAACGAATATCTATTCATTGAAACCACATTTTACATAAAGTGTAGATCTTTTATGTAGGCTTTTGTCTTTTCCATGTGTGCCCATTATGCTAAATAATTGCAAAGCTCATTCTATCGTCAGCATCGCAGACTGCTCCGAGAAAATCCCATATGTGTTTAACTTATATAAATATCTTACATTGTATGATCTTTTAATTAAAATATTTAAGCAAATATATGACAACATAAAGAAATAACACACACATACGTATGCACACCACTTTGTTCTGAAATGATTTTTTGTCTTTAGGACCTGTAAACAGGTAACCTCGATATCAAATTCCTGAGTGGAATACAATGCTTCCTCTTAACTACATTAGGTGAGCATATGATGTAAAATGTAATAACCAAACAGGGATTACTTTAAGTCGCAAAGCTAGAATCAGAGGGGTAAAGACAATGTCACAGCCGGGATTTGAACCACGGATGCTCTTGATCTCTGTCCGGAGGCTCTGACCCATTAAGCTGTCATGAGAATATGCAAACATAACAGTAAATTACATGTTTAGGCTTTCACGGTCGGCGTTAATCCAATAGAACGTTGTTTCCGGATTGTTTCGTCTGGACCACAGCCTTCAAACCCGGAAACAACGTTTTACGGGATAGCAGTACATTCAACTAACTCTCATTTTTCCGGTAAACCACAGGAAAGCTTAACACTTATTTTAAGATGACATACCCCTATAGCGTTTCAGAACAGGGGTACCCTAGACTGATATATAAACAAATTATTAAATCAAACAATGTCTTTTGTTTTTCGTACAAGCCGTTTCTGGGGCAAGGTTGGAAGGTAGAGTCAGCTAGGATTTCGGGTCGCTGTGAATTCCTACAAATTTGTAATAGGTAAATTTGTAGCATGTTTGAGAAATGGAGATATGTTCTTTCCTATAAATGTGTTGATTGGTAACCCTGTTTAACTAGTAATACCGCGACTCAATTAGGCAATTGCCTGGGCATACATACCTGCATCACCATGAAAGTTTATTGTAATATGTTTACTTTTATTATTATAAACATGGACTAAGATAACATTTTTAACCACGCCAAACAGTATCATTGTTGCGTAGTCCCGAGTTTGTATACCGTAGGAGGGCAAATATCATCTTGTAATTTAGAAATTATTTCAATTATGCTAACTGCGACTTTGTTGGAATTCACCTAACTTATAATTTTGTAGGAATTCACATATCTAAATGTTACCAATATCGACTTTGTAGGAATTCAGTCCCTGAGGATTTCATCCTCTGATTTAAGTCACCATCTGAGCATGCAGCAAATGATTTGAAAATGCAGAATCCGCGGTGTATGACAAATTGTGCTATGTCCTTGTATTTTCACTAGTGTTACTTTACACTCTTATTTCATTTATAGGTATAATTTTTCACTTCAGGCATTCTAAACTAAATATTTCATTACATTTACCTACTGTTGTTACTTACAATGCATTCTTATCATGTTAGGTATCAATAGCCAAAGTAAATGGACAAATTTATTGCTAACTGGACGTTTTAATCTCATGTTTTGTTCCACTCAGAGAGAAGTGACTTTTTAGAAATGGTGAAGTTACTTGATGGTATTACACGGTTTGTCGTGTCGAGGGGTGGGAAATGAAAATGGAAGAGAATAGAGCCCCTGGCATGCTTCGTATCAAGGGATGGGAAAGTAAGAGGAAGAGAGAGGGAGTCGGGAGGCGTGAAATGGCCTCAGTGAATGATATTTATATCTTCATTCAACAACAGAACTGTGAAAATCCAACACACACATACACGCGCGATATAACCAGCTACGGGGAAGGGATGGGTTTGCTTGGACTCTCGCAGGGTACGTAGCGGCTAGGGCAACCCCCGCGGCTTTGCAATCACAGACAGAAACTTCTAAAGGAGGGGGAGGAAATAAAAGAAGCTGCATGGGTGTGAAAACCGAAACTAAAATAAATAAACACAAATATTGCTGCAAAAACAACGGAAAGAAAAGGAAACTAGACGAAAAAAACAAAAGGGATGATCAAGCAGATATAAAACGGGTGGGAAATTGCAAAAGGAGGTTGTGCTTCTGG